>JACEFZ010002219.1:0-36446 GCA_014155875.1 Cepaea nemoralis
TATCGAAATTTCCTTTTAAAAAATTTGGGTTAAAAAGGGCCAAAAAACTCGCAAAAAACCTCCCCTAAAATTCTCAAAAAACTCCCAAAAAATTTTCCATAAGCGAACCGCGTTTTTAAAATTTTAAAAACCATCTAAATTTATGTTTTGAAAAAACTGAAGATATTTCCCTTATCCTTTATTTCCCCCTTATTCACCTCAAAAACTCTAAAGTATTCTAGGATGGGGCCCAAAAAAAATCCCTTTTATTAAAAGGGGGGGTGGGGGGGCGCACCAAATTTAAAATAAAAAAAAGGGGAAAAGTAAAAAGAAAGGGAAGGGAAATAAAACCTTTTCCCCTTCCCAAAAAATTTCAAAACTTTTTTTCAAAAATAAAGTTTTAAAAAATTTATCTTTTCCTTTTTCCCTTTCAAATAAAAATTGTTAATAAAAAAAATTTTAACCCAAAAAGGGGGAGGTTTTGGGGGGTATTATTTCACCCCTTTAAAATTTCCCCGGGGTTTACCCATTCCCCAACCAAAAAAAAAACTTCCTTTTAAATATTATTAAGGGGGTTAAAGGAAAGGTTTTCCCCCTTTTTCCCAATATGCATTTTTTAAAAGGGGCCAAAACTCACCGGGGGGGGGAAATTCCCCCCCCCCCACCATTTCCCCCTTTAAAAACCGCTGTTAAACCCCCGCTCCTATTATAAACCTTGTTAAAACTTTGGCATACCCCAAAAGGGTAAATAAAACATACCCCTCCATTACTACATTGGGAAAGGTCCCCCTTTTTCACTAACCACTACTTTAATTCATTTTCTAACTGAACTTCAAAGTAAAATCTTTTAAAAAACAAAACTTTTTGGAAACTCAATAAAACCAAAAACATCGAAAAATAACCATCTAAGATAACTTATTTTTCACATTTCAAAAAACCCAAAATTGAAGTCCCAACAATTGAGCAAACCATTTAAAACCCCACAATTAATCAATGTACACATACTTTAAAAAATTTCCAGACCTATTCTGAGTACCCAATAATAATTTTCCGACGTGTCCAACTTCTTCTTCTATCCGCCATCTGCAAAACCCTTGTATCACTCTATTCATCTACCCTCTTCTCCATTTTTTTAATAACCTAAAATTTTTTCTATAATTGCAATATCTACTTAAATGTCGCTATCCTCTCGGGGAGAGCTATTTCTTTCATATCAGCCCTTCATCAGTTTCTGATTTTTTCTTTCCTCCTTTTTTCCCCTTTCTGTATATCCTTACTAGCAACCGCTAATCTCTTCCTTTCTAAATCCAATCTAATTTTCCTGTCTTCCCGTCTCAAAAAATTTTTCAAATAGTGGCATCTCTTCCTCACTCAAAAGAATTCTCTCTAAGTTTCCTTTGCCCCCTTAAATTTCTTTTTCTTTTTTGTCTATCTACTTTCTTTTTACTGCCTGTCTTGTATTCAAAAATGGAGGTTCAATATTTTCCCTGACTGACTTTTTCACAAATAAATCGTCATACACTTTATTTTCCTCTGTCATGACTGTTTTTGGTACCGTTTCTTCTTGTTCAGCTGTAGTAGATGCTGTTGTTACTTGTTTTCCATTCTCTATAGGTCTTGGATATACCGATTGTCTGACAATCTGTCCACCTGACAATATTTCTTCGGAACAATAATTATTATTATTATTCTCTGCATTCCTTTCCTCATTATCCCGCCTTAAGTGTTCTACATGTGAAACGTGCAACATGCCCTGAAATTTGATTCTTAATGGTATACGACACTGGACCTTTTTTTCTAAAATTTTTTACCCCGGGCCCCAAATGAGCTCAAACTTAGGTTTTTTCTATGTTTTTTAAAATATACCCTATCACCTACTTTTAAACTCTTGTAAGTGTGCATTTTTATTTTGCTATTTCTTCTGTCTTTCCTACCCTTTTAATTATATTATTTCTTAAACTTACTGTGCTTTAGGGCATCTCTTGCAACCTTGTTTCTTGAAAATTTTCCCCCAGATATTTTCTCCTATTTTTAAAAAATTATCAATTGGAATTTTGGGTTCTTTTCCATGTACTAAGTAAAATGGTGAAAACCTTTTTCCTTCATTTTCGTGTGTACGTATGGGCCGCTAATGTTTACCCCCAAAATAAAGATCCCAATCCATATCGTTTTTCTTCTACTTTTTCGCTAGAATATTGTATAGTTTTTCTGTGTTGTCTCTCATTTTTAGCATTAGAAGTTGGTCTGTAATATGAAGCCCTTAATGTGTTTTATATTCTAATCTTTACCAATTTCTCAACTTTTTATTTACAAACTCTTTCCCATTGTCTGTAAGTTTTTATTTGTGGACACCCAAACCTTGGTATAAATTCTTGAAAAAGCATATTTATAACTGAATCAGCACTCTTGTCTGGAATTGGATAAACTTCTGGCCAGAGACTATATGAATCAACTATAGTAGTAGGTATACATTTCCCGATAATTTTTTTGGATGAGGACCTAAAATTTACCCAAAACTTACTTTCTGCATTGGAAATTGAAAATATCGGTATCTTGTAAAGGACATTTGATTATCTTCAGTTTTTTAAAACCTACATTTTTCACTGCTTAAACATATTCATATACGCTTTTAAATAAATTCGGCAATAATATTTACTGCTAATAGCCTTCACTAACTTATCTCGCCCAAAAATAAACCATTATTATGGGGTATGCCTTAAGACTTCTTGTTCAAAATTTTTCGGAATATTTTTCTTACTCCTTCACCTTTTTCACTGATATAATATAATTAAATTTTTTTCCCTGTACTCTACAAACTTTTTTTTAAAAAACTTTTTTTCCCCGGGTTTCTTTCAGTTTTCTTTTTATTTGTACTATTTTTGGATCTAATTCTTGTTCTGTTTTAAATATAAAACTGTTCAAAATTTGGGGGTTTTCCCTGTTCTGGGTTTCAGACTCTTGACCCGATGGTAAACTCTCAAAATTTTCCCCTTTTTTATTATGGCAAACCCAATATATTTACTTGCCAGTTTCGATCGTCTATCTCTGGTTCACTTCATCTTCCGTGTTTCCTGATGACTGGGGGTTAGGAATCCTAGACAAAAGTGGGCGCACGTATTATGTTTCCCTGACCATTTTCCCAACCTTAGCATTGTACCCTTGTAAATTCAATCCCCCACGTTTGTTTTTTCCTATTTTGTATTGGTGCTTCTAATATCGACTTTAATGGCATGTGGTCAGTTCTAATAATGAAATTGGGGGTTATGAAAATAGTAATCAAATTTTTTTGCAGCTCGTAGTGTATAGCATTAGCTTCCTTCTAAATAATCGGCCATTTGCGTTGAGTTCTGCTGAGTTTATGCGACAAAAAATAGATTGGTCTTTCATTTTTAACCCCTGGTATTCCAGATTCTTTCCTTCATATGGTTAAAACCAAACATGCCCCTATTGCGTTGTCTGAAGCATCTGTGTAAAAGTATTAGCTGTTTATTCAGATCTGGATGTGATAATAATGGTCCCCACTGTTAAGCTACCCTTTAAAAGTTCGAACGTTTTTTGACACTCATCACCCCACTTAAATCTAGCGTTTTTTCCCGTTAAAATTCGTAAAAAGGTATTGCTATCCTTAAAAAACGCTGGTACAAACCCATAATACGCACACTTTCCTAAAAAAGCCCGACTTCCTTAACATTAGTGGGGGGAGGTAACTCTTTAATAACCTTTATCTTTTCCTGGTCTGGTTTTTTTTCCTTCCCTATTTATTATATAGCCTAAAAATTTTGTTTCTGTCTTTAAAAACTGGCACTTACTAAGCTTTAAAATTTTAAAGTCCCGCCTTCTTAATCTGTCAAAAACTAGTCTAAAATTTTTAAAAGATTCTCTACATCTCCTTTCGTAAAATCAATACTTTATCAAAATATGCTAGGGCCCAAAATTTGCATACCGTTTAGTACTTCATTTATTAAGAACATATAGTGAGAGGTGCATTTTTCAGACCGAATGGCATACGTAGAAATTCGTACGAACCCATATGAGTACAAAAGGCACTTTTCTTTTGTGCGCGTCTACCGACATCGGATATACACCAAAATCCTGCCCTTGCGTCCAGCGTTGTGAAATATGTAGAGCCATTAAGCAGCCCCAAAATATCATCAATTACTGGCAGTGGTACGCTACATTCCTAGTAATTTTATTTAACGCCCTGTAGTCACAACAGAACCTGTTCGAACCATCAGATTTGGCCACAATTACCACCGGAGATGACCATTCTGATTTTGATCTTGTTATTATGCCTGCTTTCAACATATCTTCTATTGCCTTTTCTACGAGTTCTCTATTCTTAATGGAGTTCTGTATGGTTTTAAACTAATTGGTGGATGATCTCCCGTGTCTATTTCCATCGTAACTGTTTGTGTCTTACCCAATTCTAAATCATTTATCGCAAACACATCTTGATTTTGCTTTATAAGTTGTTCTAACACTTCCTTATTTTCTGGCGAAGTTTTAATTGTGCTAACAATTCTTTTTCTCTTGTTACTTTGTCTAGTGAATGTATTTGTGCTGTATTTCTTCTAAATGGATGGATCAATTCATCCATTCTAACGTTCCCTTTTCTTCTGTATCCGCGTCTATTATTACTTCTTTCATTAGAGGTTTCTGAATAATTCATGCCTGCCATATTTACCCCTATCTGTTGCCAATAGGTCACTAACGTTATGTTCTAGCTTGGCTATTACACATCCTCTGTATAATTTAATTCTCTACCTGTGTTATTAATAACCATTACTGGAAATGTTAAACTTTTATCTAATTCTATTATTCCATCCGGAACTTCTAAACCTGGTTCATCTATTATTTCCTTTTGCAATTCAGTGATTCTGACTATGTTTCCTGCTACACAATATGGGTTTTTCTTTAGCTTCGCTTGTATTAAATTAACTGACTGTGGTTTTAAATTCATGGTCGTTTTAACTCTAACTAGTGTCGACACATGCATATCTTCTTCTAGATCTACGTAAACATCTTGGAATTTTAATTTATGCAAATCAAATAAAAGTCTCACCCCATTTTTCAATAAAAAAATCTCTACCCAATATCATATTCCTATTTAACTCTTTGACTACATGGGAACATATGCCTGACATTTATCCCTCCTAATTTAAAGTTTATCATCGTTTGTCCTAGCACTTCTAATTTTGTCCCGTTACCGAATGAAGATTCTCCTGAATTCTAAATATTCTACAATTTCTTAACATTCGATATAAAAATGCTTCTTTAAATCACGCTAACTTGTGCTCCCGAATCAACTAATGTTCTAAACTTTATATTTTCCTATTTCTACTATACATGAACTAGGATCTACCATATTTAAATGACACTTGTGTTATCTCTGGCTTGTTTTTTATTTCTAAATGTTCTATTATACTCACCCTTTTGATTTTTAATACCTTGATGCCCCTTTTGGATCTTACTATCTTCCCTCCTACTGCCGATCCTATTCAGTAAGCGGGATGCCAATTTCCCTGATTTCCTGACCTTCTAAAATTTCTCTGTATTTCTCCAGAATTCCAATTTGCTGGTCTGCCATTCGCAATTCTATTCTGTATACTCGTCTGAACACATCTACTATTTTGCGTATTCGATGGGCCACTTCTGTTACCACAAAAGCGAAAAATGTGCCCACGTTGGTGACATCCCCAACAAACCACATTCGAGTTATTTGTGTTACCTTCCATGTTTCTTACAGTATTTCTCACTTGTCCTCCTCTACTTTGATTATATATGTTATCGTTTCTTTGTACCATCTGTATTTCTCCTCGTCTTCCTCTCCATTCATGTCTATACTGTCCTACTTCCATAGGTTCTTCAATTCTATCTTCCGAACTACTACCTAACTCTCGTCCTACCCTTAACTTAAACCTCCTCCTCAAGCTTTCCTCTTGTATAGCGATATCTACCGCTTGTGACAATCTTGCAGGATTCTCTCTTAATAATTTAAATTTCAATCCATCTGACCTAATCCCATCAACAAAAATCCCTACTAACATCCGTTCTACTTCTTCAGCTCGTACATTCTGTCCTAAAAATGACTCTTCAACTAAATTTATTAATCTGTCACTGTATAGCTGAACACTTTCTGTACTGTTTTGTCTAGTCTGTCGCAATACTGAGAATGCGTGTTGTGGATCAGTAATTTCAGCATATTTTCTTGCGAGATCATCTTTGAATTCTTCCCAGGTTTCATCTCCTGCTGCTTCTAACTTTCTTCTAATGTGGTCAGAAACTGGACTTGTACTTGTTCTGTATGCCAAGTTCTTTTTTTCTTCACCTGTAGCGTTTATTAAATACGCATGTTTTTCAATAGAAATGACCCATTTTTTAAACTGGTTTGCCTGACCACTAAATCTTTCAACATCAGTGCTTATATTTTGTTGTCTTAACACCGCATCCAACCTTGCTATTGCCCCGCCAACTCCAGTCAGTACCTGTGAAAAATCTTGGGGTTGCATCCTAAAATTTATAATTATCAAGCAATATACAAATATTTCAAACAATATTAATTTCAAAACCTGCAACAATACATAATCTGTTAATTACTCTAATATTATCTAATTATCTTAACTAAAGCCTCCAATCGAAGATCCTGACGAAGAAATATTCCTATTTCAATCCCGAATTCTGACACAAGAATTTAAATGACCTCCTGATTTTGAATTACCTACACCACATTAAAAAAAGGACTCTAATCAAGCTCGTTGAAATGAGCAGACCAAAGAAGAGCCTCTGGATTTCTGAATTTAATCGAAGTCGAAGTCAGTTCTTTCCAGTTATTGCTTGTGACATTGCTTGTGCTCGATATAACGCTCGCTATAAGACTGCTTGATTATTTGCTCGATTAACTGTATGCGTTGGACTTTCCTTTCCGTCAAGCAAGGTCACCTTCACGCAACCGACAACTGCTCATGGTTTCAGCAAAAATTACTTTCCAACAGCAATCTGGCAATTTCATACGTTTCAGCGTAAAAATGATTCATTCAACAACAATTGGATTTAAACCTGACGCTATCCAGTCTCTTATTTGTTACGTGGCATTTCAACAACTGTCAGTTTAAATTGAGCATACCAATTTTTTTTCTTGAAATAATTTTCAACAATGCTTTCATTTAAGTGAAGTAACTGTAGAGAATATTGAGGATCTCGACTCAATAATTATAGAATTTGCAACATAACCTTGACTTCACCTTCAACAATCCAATGAGTTAAAACTCACAATTTTCACCATTCTTTGTATTACTTGAAGTTTTGTTTGGAGCAGGTTATCGTTCTGTTGAAATTAAATCATTTCTAATCCCTCAAGATTTCATAAGTTGTTATACCATATAACCAGCGAGTTCATTCTTATCAGCTTTTGTACTAATTCTTGATGCAAACCGGCATTACTTGATCTCAATATACCATTAGCGTTGGTCAGTGCTGAAATTATTTCATACTATTTATCAGCTAAAAACATCAGTCTTTCAAAAAAATAAGTTTATCAATCAAACCTTTTGAGCTGTCCTGAGAAATCGATCTCCTTTTTTTTTTAACAGAAATACACTGAGAATCCACAACAACTACCCCTGGGCAGGCTTTTAGTTGTTGCGTTTCTTATTATCCTTTACTTAAAAACTTCCTTCTCCAGACGCCAGACATAACAACATTCCATGGCGGTGACTCTCTCCTCAACATCCCATGTTGTTCTTTAAGGTCAAAGGCACCAAATCAACCTGTATTGTAGTGTTATACACGGTTAGTAGGCACGTGATTGTACAGGACACAAGTCTTCGCGTTGTTAGAAACATAGTTTATTTGCCGAATCATTCTATTTCAGCACACATGATGGAGACTCACTTCTTGGTGTTGACATCTATCTCGCTGACCCCTAAGTGACGTGTGTGTTCTCCTAGATACACTTCTTCATTCGTGCACACACGTTCACTATGGTTTTCCCCCTAGTCAAGGAATGCGCAGCATTCCTTAACTCTTTACTCCTAACCTAATTCCCTCACTGTTACAGTTACACCTATCGGCACTCGGTGAGTGATATGCTCACATATGTTACACCTATCGGCATTCAGTGAGTGATGTGCTCACATATGTTACATTTATCGGCATTCAGTGAGTGATGTGCTCACATATGTTACATTTATCGGCACTCGGTGAGTGATGTGCTCACATATGTTACACCTATCGGCACTCGGTGATTGATGTGCTCATATATGTTACACCTATCGGCATTCAGTGAGTGATGTGCTCACATATGTTACATTTATCGGCATTCAGTGACTGATGTGCTCACATATGTTACATTTATCGGCACTCGGTGAGTGGTGTGCTCACATATGTTACATTTATCGGCATTCAGTGAGTGATGTGCTCACATATGTTACATTTATCGGAACGTTGTGAGTGATGTGCTCACATATGTCACAATCATCGGAACGTTGTGAGTGATGTGCTCACATATGTTACATTTATCGGAACGTTGTGAGTGATGTGCTCACATATGTTACATTTATCGGCATTCAGTGAGTGATGTGCTCACATATGTTACATTTATCGGCATTCAGTGAGTGATGTGCTCACATATGTTACACCTATCGGCACTCGGTGAGTGATGTGCTCACATATGTTACACCTATCGGCATTCAGTGAGTGATGTGCTCACATATGTTACATTTATCGGGATTCAGTGACTGTTGTGCTCACATATGTTACATTTATCGGCATTCAGTGAGTGATGTGCTCACATATGTTACATTTATCGGAACGTTGTGAGTGATGTGATCACATATGTTACATTTATCGGCATTCAGTGAGTGATGTGCTCACATATGTTACATTTATCGGAACGTTGTGAGTGATGTGCTCACATATGTTACATTTATCGGAACGTTGTGAGTGATGTGCTCACATATGTTACATTTATCGGAAACGTTGTGAGTGATGTGCTCACATATGTTACATTTATCGGCACGTCGGTGAGTGATGTGCTCACATATGTTACATTTATCGGAACGTTGTGAGTGATGTGCTCACATATGTTACATTTATCGGAACGTTGTGAGTGATGTGCTCACATATGTTACATTTATCGGCACTCGGTGAGTGATGTGCTCACATATGTTACATTTATCGGAACGTTGTGAGTGATGTGCTCACATATGTTACATTTATCGGCACTCGGTGAGTGATGTGCTCACATATGTTACACCTTATCGGCACTCGGTGAGTGATGTGCTCACATATGTTACACCTATCGGCACTCGGTGAGTGATGTGCTCACATATGTTACACCTATCGGCATTCAGTGAGTGATGTGCTCACATATGTTACATTTATCGGCATTCAGTGAGTGATGTGCTCACATATGTTACATTTATCGGCATTCAGTGAGTGATGTGCTCACATATGTTACACTTTATCGGCATTCAGTGAGTGATGTTGCTCACATATGTTACATTTATCGGCATTCAGTGAGTGATGTGCTCACATATGTTACATTTATCGGCACTTCAGTGAGTGATGTGCTCACATATGTTACATTTATCGGCACTCAGTGAGTGATGTGCTCACATATGTTACATTTATCGGCATTCAGTGAGTGATGTGCTCACATATGTTACATTTATCGGCATTCAGTGAGTGATGTGCTCACATATGTTACATTTATCGGCATTCAGTGAGTGATGTGCTCACATATGTTACATTTATCGGCACTTTGTGAGTGATGTGCTCACATATGTTACATTTATCGGCATTCAGTGAGTGATGTGCTCACATATGTTACATTTATCGGCATTCAGTGAGTGATGTGCTCACATATGTTACATTTATCGGCACTTAGTGAGTGATGTGCTCACATATGTTACATTTATCGGACGTTCGTGAGTGATGTGCTCACATATGTTACATTTATCGGCATTCAGTGAGTGATGTGCTCACATATGTTACATTTATCGGCATTCAGTGAGTGATGTGCTCACATATGTTACACCTTATCGGCACTTCAGTGAGTGATGTGCTCACATATGTTACATTATCGGACGTTCAGTGAGTGATGTGCTCACATATGTTACATTTATCGGCATTCAGTGACTGATGTGCTCACATATGTTACATTTATCGGCATTCAGTGAGTGATGTGCTCACATATGTTACATTTATCGGAACGTTGTGAGTGATGTGCTCACATATGTTACATTTATCGGCATTCAGTGAGTGATGTGCTCACATATGTTACATTTATCGGAACGTTGTGAGTGATGTGCTCACATATGTTACATTTATCGGCACGTTGTGAGTGATGTGCTCACATATGTTACATTTATCGGAACGTTGTGAGTGATGTGCTCACATATGTTACATTTATCGGCATTCAGTGAGTGATGTGCTCACATATGTTACATTTATCGGCATTCAGTGAGTGATGTGCTCACATATGTTACATTTATCGGCACTCGGTGAGTGATGTGCTCACATATGTTACATTTATCGGAACGTTGTGAGTGATGTGCTCACATATGTTACATTTATCGGCATTCAGTGAGTGATGTGCTCACATATGTTACATTTATCGGCATTCAGTGAGTGATGTGCTCACATATGTTACATTATCGGCACGTCGGTGAGTGATGTGCTCACATATGTTACATTTATCGGCATTCAGTGACTGATGTGCTCACATATGTTACATTTATCGGCATTCAGTGACTGATGTGCTCACATATGTTACATTTATCGGTATCAGTGAGTGATGTGCTCACATATGTTACATTTATCGGAACGTTGTGAGTGATGTGCTCACATATGTTACATTTATCGGAACGTTGTGAGTGATGTGCTCACATATGTTACATTTATCGGAACGTTGTGAGTGATGTGCTCACATATGTTACATTTAATCGGCATCAGGTGAGATGAGGTGCTCACATATGTTACATTTATCGGTATTCAGTGAGTGATGTGCTCACATATGTTACACTATCGGCACTCGGTGAGTGATGTGCTCACATATGTTACACCTTATCGGCACTTCAGGTGAGTGATGTGCTCACATATGTTACATTTATCGGCACTCGGTGAGTGATGTGCTCACATATGTTACATTATCGTCATTCGGTGAGTGATAGTGCTCACATATGTTACACCTATCGGCACTTCAGTGAGTGATGTGCTCACATATGTTACATTTATCGGCATTCAGTGAGTGATGTGCTCACATATGTTACATTTATCGGCATTCGGTGAGTGATGTGCTCACATATGTTACACTTATCGGCACTCGGTGAGTGATGTGCTCACATATGTTACACCTATCGGCATTCAGTGAGTGATGTGCTCACATATGTTACATTTATCGGCATTCAGTGAGTGATGTGCTCACATATGTTACATTTATCGGCATTCAGTGAGTGATGTGCTCACATATGTTACATTTATCGGCACTCGGTGAGTGATGTGCTCACATATGTTACATTTATCGGCATTCAGTGAGTGATGTGCTCACATATGTTACACCTATCGGCATTCAGTGAGTGATGTGCTCACATATGTTACATTTATCGGCATTCAGTGACTGATGTGCTCACATATGTTACATTTATCGGCATTCAGTGAGTGATGTGCTCACATATGTTACATTTATCGGCATCCAGTGAGTGATGTGCTCACATATGTTACATTTATCGGCATTCAGTGAGTGATGTGCTCACATATGTTACATTTATCGGAACGTTGTGAGTGATGTGCTCACATATGTTACATTTATCGGCATCCGGTGAGTGAAGTGCTCACATATGTTACATTTGTCGGTATTCAGTGAGTGATGTGCTCACATATGTTACATTTATCGGAACGTTGTGAGTGATGTGCTCACATATGTTACATTTATCGGCATTCAGTGAGTGATGTGCTCACATATGTTACATTTATCGGCACTCGGTGAGTGATGTGCTCACATATGTTACACCTTATCGGCACTTCAGTGAGTGATGTGCTCACATATGTTACATTTATCGGCACTTCAGTGAGTGATGTGCTCACATATGTTACATTTATCGGCACTCAGGTGAGTGATGTGCTCACATATGTTACATTTATCGGCATTCAGGTGAGTGATGTGCTCACATATGTTACATTTATCGGCATTCAGTGAGTGATGTGCTCACATATGTTACATTTATCGGCATTCAGTGAGTGATGTGCTCACATATGTTACATTTATCGGCACTCGGTGAGTGATGTGCTCACATATGTTACATTTATCGGCATTCAGTGAGTGATGTGCTCACATATGTTACATTTATCGGCACTCGGTGAGTGATGTGCTCACATATGTTACATTATCGGCACTCAGGTGAGTGATGTGCTCACATATGTTACATTATCGGCACTTCAGTGAGTGATGTGCTCACATATGTTACATTTATCGGCATTCAGTGAGTGATGTGCTCACATATGTTACATTTATCGGCATTCAGTGAGTGATGTGCTCACATATGTTACATTTATCGGCATTCAGTGAGGTGATGTGCTCACATATGTGACATTTATCGGCATTCAGTGGAGTGATGTGCTCACATATGTTACATTTATCGGAACGTTAGTGAGTGATGTGCTCACATATGTTACATTTATCGGCACCGGTGTGAGTGATGTGCTCACATATGTTACATTTATCGGCACGTTCAGTGAGTGATGTGCTCACATATGTTACATTTATCGGCACTTCAGTGAGTGATGTGCTCACATATGTTACATTTATCGGCATCCGGTGAGTGATGTGCTCACATATGTTACATTTATCGGCACTCAGGTGAGTGATGTGCTCACATATGTTACATTTATCGGCATTCAGTGAGTGATGTGCTCACATATGTTACATTATCGGCACTCGGTGAGTGATGTGCTCACATATGTTACACCTTATCGGCATTCCGGTTGAGTGATGTGCTCACATATGTTACATTTATCGGCACTCGTGAGTGATGTGCTCACATATGTTACATTTATCGGCACTCGGTGAGTGATGTGCTCACATATGTTACATGTATCGGCATTCAGTGAGTGATGTGCTCACATATGTTACACTTTACGGCACCGGTGAGTGATGTGCTCACATATGTTACACTTATCGGCACTCGGTGAGTGATGTGCTCACATATGTTTACACTTATCGGAACGTTCGTGAGTGATGTGCTCACATATGTTACATTTATCTGAACGTTCGTGAGTGATGTGCTCACATATGTTACATTTATCGCACGTCTGTGAGTGATGTGCTCACATATGTTACATTCTATCGGCACTCGGTGAGTGATGTGCTCACATATGTTAACACCTGTATCGGCATTCAGTGAGTGATGTGCTCACATATGTTACATTTATCGGCATTCAGTGAGTGATTTGCTCACATATGTTACATTTATCGGCACTTCAGGTGAGTGATGTGCTCACATATGTTACATTTATCGGCACTCAGTGAGTGATGTGCTCACATATGTTACATTATCGCATTCAGTGAGTGATGTGCTCACATATGTTACATTTATCGGCACTTCAGTGAGTGATGGCTCACATATGTTACATTTATCGGCATCGGTGAGTGATGTGCTCACATATGTTACATTTATCGGCATCAGTGAGTGATGTGCTCACATATGTTACATTTATCGAACGTTTGTGAGTGATGTGCTCACATATGTTACATTTATCGGAACGTTGTGAGTGATATGCTCACATATGTTTAAATATATCTGAACGTTGTGAGTGATGTGCTCACATATGTTACATTTATCGGAACGTTGTGAGTGATGTGCTCACATATGTTACATTTTATCGGAACGTTGTGAGTGATGTGCGCACATATGTTACATTTATCGGAACCGGTGAGTAATGTGCTCAATATGTACATTTATCGGCACCCGGTGAGTAATGTGCTCACATATGTTACATTTATCGGCATTCAGGTGAGTATGTGCTCACATATGTTACATTTATCGGCATCCCGGTAGGTATGTGCTTACATATGTTACATTTATCGGCATCAGTGATTGATGTGCTCACATATGTTACATTTATCGGCACTCGGTGAGTGATGTGCTCACATATGTTACATTTATCGGCACTAAGGTGAGTGATGTGCTCACATATGTTCATTTATCGGCACTCAGTGAGTGATGTTCTCACATATGTTACATTTATCGGCACTTCTGTGAGTGATGTGCTCACATATGTTACATTTATCGGAACGTTGGTGAGTGATGTGGCTCACATATGGTACATTTATCGGCACTTCAGTGGAGTGATGTGCTCACATATGTTACATTTATCAGCATTCAGTGAGTGATGTGCTCACATATGTTACAGTTTAATCGGAACGTGTGAGTGATGTGCTCACATATGTTACATTTATAGGCACTCAGTGAAGTGATGTGCTCACATATGTTACATTATAGGCACTCCGTGAGTGATGTGCTCACATATGTTACATTTATAGGCACTCGGTGAGTGATGTGCTCACATATGTTACATTTATCGGCACTCGGTGAGTGATGTGCTCACATATGTTACATTTTTCGGCACTCGGTGAGTGATGTGCTCACATATGTTACACCTATCGTCATTCAGTGAGTGATGTGCTCACATATGTTACATTTATCGGCACTCGGTGAGTGATGTTCTCACATATGTTACATTTATCGGCATTCAGTGAGTGATGTGCTCACATATGTTACATTTATCGGCATTCAGTGAGTGATGTGCTCACATATGTTACATTTATCGGAACGTTGTGAGTGATGTGCTCACATATGTTACATTTATCGGAACGTTGTGAGTGATGTGCTCACATATGTTACATTTATCGGAACGTTGTGAGTGATGTGCTCACATATGTTACATTTATCGGAACGTTGTGAGTGATGTGCTCACATATGTTACATTTATCGGCATCCGGTGAGTGAAGTGCTCACATATGTTACATTTATCGGTATTCAGTGAGTGATGTGCTCACATATGTTACATTTATCGGCACCCGGTGAGTGATGTGCTCACATATGTTACATTTATCGGCATTCAGTGAGTGATGTGCTCTCATAAGTTACATTAATCGGCACTCGGTGAGTGATGTGCTCACATATGTTACATTTATCGGCATCAGGTGAAGTGATGTGCTCACATATGTTACATGTATCGGCACTTCGGTGAGTGATGTGCTACATATGTTACACCTTATCGGCACCCGGTGAGTGATGTGCTCACATATGTTACACTTATCGGAACTTCAGTGAGTGATGTGCTCACATATGTTACATTTATCGGCCACTCGGTGAGTGATGTGCTCACATATGTTACATTTATCGGCACTCGGTGAGTGATGTGCTCACATATGTTACATTATCGGCACTCGGTGAGTGATGTGCTCACATATGTTACATTATCGGCACTTCGGTGAGTGATGTGCTCACATATGTTACATTTATCGGCATTCAGTGAGTGATGTGCTCACATATGTTACAATTATCGGCATTCAGGTGAGTGATGTGCTCACATATGTTACATGTATCGGCACTCGGTGAGTGATGTGCTCACATATGTTACACCTTATCGGCACGTCGTGAGTGATGTGCTCACATATGTTACATTTATCGGAACGTTGTGAGTGATGTGCTCACATATGTTACATTTATCTGAACGTTGTGAGTGATGTGCTCACATATGTTACATTTATCGGAACGTTGTGAGTGATGTGCTCACATATGTTACATTTATCGGCACTCGGTGAGTGATGTGCTCACATATGTTACATTTATCGGCATTCAGTGAGTGATGTGCTCACATATGTTACATTTATCGGCACTCGGTGAGTGATGTGCTCACATATGTTACATTTATCGGCATTCAGTGAGTGATGTGCTCACATATGTTACATTTATCGGCATTCAGTGAGTGATGTGCTCACATATGTTACATTTATCGGAACGTTGTGAGTGATGTGCTCACATATGTTACATTTAACGGAACGTTGTGAGTGATGTGCTCACATATGTTACATTTATCGGAACGTTGTGAGTGATGTGCTCACATATGTTACATTTATCGGAACGTTGTGAGTGATGTGCTCACATATGTTACATTTATCGGAACGTTGTGAGTGATGTGCTGACATATGGTACATTTATCGGCACCCGGTGAGTAATGTGCTCACATATGTTACATTTATCGGCATTCAGTGAGTGATGTGCTCACATATGTTACATTTATCGGCACCCGGTGAGTGATGTGCTTACATATGTTACATTTATCGGCATTCAGTGAGTGATGTGCTCACATATATTACATTTATCAGCACTCGGTGAGTGATGTGCTCACATATGTTACATTTATAGGCACTAAGTGAGTGATGTGCTCACATATGTTACATTTATCGGCACCCGGTGAGTGATGTGCTCACACATGTTACATTTATCGGCATTCTGTGAGTGATGTGCTCACATATGTTACATTTATCGGAACGTTGTGAGTGATGTGGTCACATATGGTACATTTATCGGCATTCAGTGAGTGATGTGCTCACATATGTTACATTTATCGGCATTCAGTGAGTGATGTGCTCACATATGTTACATTTATCGGAACGTTGTGAGTGATGTGCTCACATATGTTACATTTATAGGCACTCAGTGAGTGATGTGCTCACATATGTTAAATTTATTGGCACTCCGTGAGTGATGTGCTCACATATGTTACATTTATAGGCACTCGGTGAGTGATGTGCTCACATATGTTACATTTATCGGCACTCGGTGAGTGATGTGCTCACATATGTTACACCTATCGTCATTCAGTGAGTGATGTGCTCACATATGTTACATTTATCGGCACTCGGTGAGTGATGTTCTCACATATGTTACATTTATCGGCATTCAGTGAGTGATGTGCTCACATATGTTACATTTATAGGCACTCAGTGAGTGATGTGCTCACATATGTTACATTTATCGGCACTCGGTGAGTGATGTGCTCACATATGTTACATTTATCGGCACTCGGTGAGTGATGTGCTCACATATGTTACATTTATCGCACGTTGTGAGTGATGTGCTCACATATGTTACATTTATCGGCACTCGGTGAGTGATGTGCTCACATATGTTACACCTATCGGCACTCGGGGAGTTATGTAGTTATATATTCAATACCGATCGGCTCTCGGTGAGTTATGTGCTCACATATTCAAACACACGCGTGCTAAAGACTGAGCTGTCGTTTCCTCTTGTAAATTGGTATACCTTCACATATTCTAGGCTGCGGCGTAATCGGGTGGAGTGCCTAGTCCTTTGCCTATGCGACTTTCCTTAGCTGACAATTTCCAAATATTCTGACAGTTATTCGATACATCATTTATAATATTGGGTCGACCCTAAATCCCCTACATCTTTGTCCTCGTCCGGCTGATGTGTCTTAGTCTGTTATAATTATAGACCGGTTTTGTCTGTGTGTATTTCCCCCCCCCCCCCCCCCATACAACTTATACATGACAGAATTAACGATATTTGCACCATTTCGACCGCCACATTCAACTTCTTACATGTATTTCTTGACCGGATAGACTTTCCTGGGTAGTCATGTAAACATTACACCGCTTAATTATCGTCAAATTGGGACGCTGTGTCCATTCTATCAACAACTGAACACACCAACAAACCTCTGAAACAGCCGTAGATATTCTGTTTGGCCCTCAGTGAAAACCAGGAGTAAAACATGGGCAACCTCTGTCACCCAAGAATACTTCTGTTAATGCAAAGCCGATACATTATGCTCTGTGGGGTCTCCAAAGGAATTGTCACGTTCCGCACATGGCTGATTAGCCTTACGTTAGTATATTTAACTTCTCGTGCATCACAAAATCAGTATAAATAAGTATGGTAGTTCTTTCGGACTCATATAGCTTAATTACATGCTGTGATGGCAATCTTCCTATGGCCGACGGGCAACATGGCCAGACATGTGTTTGCAACCGAAAGTAAGTAACAAGTTTCTCCTACCTTGGACATGTAATAACAGATGATGGCAGAAATGAAATGGAAATCAAAAAGAGAATAGGAATGGTCAAAAATGCTTTCAACAGCATGAAATCAGTATTAACATCTAGAGAGATTAACAACGCATTAAAAATGAGAATTGTCAAATGCTACGTATATTCAACGCTACTGTATGGCGCGGAAGCCTGGACATTGAACAAGCAACTAGAAAGTCGCAAAGAAGCCCTGGAGATGTGGATATACAGACGAATATGTCGCATTTCATGGAAACAACACCAATCAAATGCAGAGGTTCTAGAAAAACTGGGAATGAAGAGAGAGTTGATGAAAGAAATGAACAGGGGGCAAGTGAAATATTTCGGCCACGTTAAAAGACATGATACTCTTATAAAAACCATACTGGAGGGCAAGGTTGAGGGCAAGCGAACAGGAGATACAACGATACAAGTGGGAAGATAACATGAAGAGACGGAAGAACATCAGCCTGACAGAATGTACAGTCAGGACGAGAGACAGACAATGTTGGAGATACATTGCAGTCAACTTTCAGTATGGAAAAAGCACCTGATTGATTGATTGAACGGAAAGTGGAAACTGGCTTGTTTGGTGTGGAGTGGCTAGCATCGCTTGACAGTACGGAGATTGTGAGCATATGGATACGGCATGCAAGTGTGTTGTTCAACGAACAGGCGGACACATTAGCTGCTGCTGTCCCACTGGGTGGAGAGTTACTTAATGATACAGGTGATGTGCTGGAATAGGGCGGAGAGCACGAATGAATAGACGGAGTACCCATACATGGACAGAAGGGTGTGAGTAGAGGTTCTAGGCCCTACTCAAATCGTAGAGGATACAATCAAATCGTTACTGTACTAATCACCTTGGGCACTTCAGTGGCTTTTAACTTGACTAGTCGCGGTGGTATGGTAGATGACATTTCTTTTTTGAAAACGAGAACTGTCCGCTGGGGGACATTCTTTCGCTAAATAAATGCCCCGAGACATTCAGTGCAAGAAATTTAGGACAGTAGGGATCGTTTCTCTAGTTTTGAGAAATGTGCACGCACAGCAAGATTTCCACTCGTAATGACGATTTTTCATTTAGTAGGTTGTGTAATATGTCATGATTTGTTTTAATTGTACAGTGAATATGTAATGAGATCTGCTAAAAATATGCCAGGGTTCCTGGTTGGTAGTGTAACAATGCAGGTACATAGGATTTATAACTAAGTCTTGATGTGTTTCTTTTAAACAGGTTTATTGTTTCATGTTGGCCGATAATTATACAGAGACTAATCAATATGATGTTATCTTGTCTCCGTTCTGGCTGTAACTAAGTTCAAAAACAAACTACGTCACGACTTGAGCATCCTTCTTACTGTTCTCTCAGGATGCTCAAGCGTGCTCTAATCCTGCACACCCAAGCCAATAACAGACATGGCACTCATTCTGCTACACCTCCCTTTCTTTAAAAAGACTTTTCTTCTTCAAAAGTCTTAACTCCTAACCCCTTTATCCTACACCTTCTCTCCTTACCTCCCATAATTTCTCTAAGCCCCAAACTAACTCTACCTTAAGTAAATATTTCCTTCTAATTGTAATTCTCCACTTGTCTCTTATCATTTGTCTCGCATAGCAAATCACTAGGAAGTTATATTTCTTCTTCGTTTCTGGCTCTTCAAAAAAAGAAACATAACATATATTATTTACATATCCTCAATAACATTTAAATCTCAACTTTATACAATACATCATAACACATATGATTACCTTTTTGAAATACTTCTTCTTCTCTTCATAAGCAATCCGCTTAAAAATTCAAACGCTGTACTCTTCTGATACTACCTCAACTCCCTATTGTCATCACTAACCGTATTACCATTACTACTTCTCTACTTTCAACCAACCAAAAATCACTCGCACACGATAGGAAGACAAAGAATCGGTGCGCACCGGAGATTCAAAGAAGTAGAACTCTTCCTCACAAAAACCACACTCAGCTAAATAAATCACACACACCTTTACCCCCCTATGTCATTTGAGACTTTATGTAATAAAGTCTAAAACAATTATATCTTCTACAGTTCACTTATACCACTTATTATGGCAACAGTTTACGCTGCTATCTACAGCATCAAGCACCAACCATCAAAAATTTTATTCACTTCCAAATGTCTATATATTACAGACATTACACAAATCAAAAAGGTCCATCATCCCTCAAGACCTCTTTCCCCATTATACACATCACCTCACATAACTAACCTCACTCAGAATTCCCTCTTAATCTCGCCGAAAACTTCAGCAACCCCCTAATGTCCATTTATTATGGGCATTTCTCCTGAACCTCAATTTATGCCGTTATCAACAGCAACAATACACTGCCACTGAACTCATGTCTGTGACTGCCTGCAATCAACGTTATTCTTTCTCAGTCCATATATTACGGACCCTCAAAACCCCATGTCATTTTATCTCCACCGTGACAATGTTCATTTCTCATTAACGTACTTACCCCCCTTTTCTATTGTATTGATATCCACAGTATATAGTTATTCTTCGAAGTAAAACATGACATTCAATTCATGTTTTACTATTTGTCTTCACACTGTCTGGCGTAGCACGTTACCCACTTCTTCTTCTATAAGCCAGCAATCTCGTGTCTCTTATGAAATTTCTATTACCTCATGGCTCTAAATCCATGTTAACTTGCGACCCCGTGGAGACCATGTTATAAACTTTCCCCACATTTACCCCACTGCTATATACATTAGTCACGTTAATCTTTTCTTCCCCAATATGCCATCCAATCCATATATATTCAATCAATGCTGACTTAATGCATCTCCTATTTTTAACTCCCGCAGAACCCTTTTTCTTGAGTAGTAACCCCATTTAAGTATGGCATATATTTCCACAACTTCGCAGCCACTATACCATTAGCCTCTCAACGCTGACTATCACAGCAATCCCACCAACAGAATATACTCATGAACTTATTATTCACAAAGAGAATGTGTCTCTCTTCTAGTTCTCAGCAGTCTATTAACCATTTTCTGAACGAAGGGTTTTATATAAAGCCCCATGTATTGCCTTTATTCTAGACAAAACCATAACTGTTTGTGAAGTAAACTTAACTTAAACAATTTATACACAAAATAACTACTATTCAACAGACAAGACAATTCAACCTAAATCATGATTTAAACGAAATAAAATTACAACAGAATATCATACTCCCCCAGGTTTTTTAAATTATTTATCTTTCCCCTCATATCAAATAAAGGCATCAACTCATTCAAAGAAAAACATATTTCAGAATAATATAACATACATCCTATCCATTGTTAGTCTCTTTTATGGACTAACAATAACTTATTTATCTATTAATAAAACTCAACAAATTCAATTTTAAAATCAAATGTCAATCATTCTACAAAACCAAGTCAATTAAAAAAAAAACATATTATATATTAGGCATTGAAAGCTCAAATTCAATAAAAACAACTGTCTTCTCGCTAAAGAGAAGTTTATCCCCAAACTTTATCAAAACAATAATTCACCTAGAATTGACTACTTAAAGTACCCGAGCAAGATTGAACTTTACGAACCAATGTAATACATATCTATTCACTACAAGCGCTACTCTTACAACCGTAATAAAAACGCTCAATGCTAGGCCAATTAACCTGCATTAATCCCCCCCCCAAAAATATATATATATATATATATATATATATATATATATATATATATATATATATATATATATATATATATATATATATATATATATATATATATGTTTCCTACAGACCAATTCCCATCCTAACGTAGAACAATATCTGTTCTCTCAACAAAAATCATTAATCAACAATTGACTGTACTTTTTCTGGAATTCAATCATTGATTATCTCTCCCTCACAACATTCTATCTTTTACAAAACTAACTCCTAACACATCACAATATTTAGAATATAAATCTAAACAACCACTGTAAACTACAGGTCAAATCATTTATCTATTACTAAGTGTGGACGCTATCTCAATGTCACCACCAGTCATCTATCTACTAATAGAAACCTGTGGCTCGGTACACTAGTCGTTTCCCTAGATTTGCACCAAGAATTACTACAACTTACTTAATCATTACCGTTAACTACGGTATCTCCACCATGCTACATCCAACAAAATAAATGTCTATTTACCATCGACTCCACCAATACATCTACCTATATATTTGTCAACCAACTAATTCTAATTTTTAAGTCTCTCGTCTACCCGACGCAACTAACCAACGTATCATTACTTTCCAACATCTCACCACAACTACTCTAACCTAGCCTCAAGTCTCTCTCTAGCATTCTCACACCGTGGACGATAGTCAAACCAGTCACACTTATTGGAACACCTTCTATAGTGCTCTATTATAATGCTCCGACTTTCTTTAGCTAATCACTTTCTCTCTTCTCTTGGCTTACTCCTATTTATCGGGACTCTCTCAGAACAATAAACAACACCGCACATGATCTAACGAGAAATCTCACTTCGACTGGGCAAACCATATTCTCTCAATTTCCTCTATCAGGCATTCTTGCTTCGATATGTCTCTGCCAACACTACTAAATCTGTTTCATGAAACATCATTCAAAATGTTAACTCTCTTTCCGTCAGCCTGTCATACAACTTTCATTAACTCTGTCTAACGTCAGATATTCTAACCAAAAGACATCACAAATCTCTAATCATGTTCTTTCTACCTCTCAATTTTCGCATACTCTATGCTCCACGTTTTATCAACGTCACTTATCAGCCACTCTTCGCATATTCACACGGTATTCGTATTTTATGTTTGCTCAGACAGTGATACACAACCTCGCTCTCATCTCACGACTACTCTCGCATCGCGACAACCTGACGTGTCCATACCATTACTTCAAAAAAAAAAACAATTTAGACGCCAATTCAACATTCCAGCAATCACTCACCACAGTCTAAGCGTGTCAATCTCCTCCACACACATTGACACAAGATATATCAAATGCGCAACTATTACATTTTATCCATGTACTTCACTTAGACGGCGTCTCAAAACCTCACTCCTACTTCACTCATCGTGATGAACACCTGTTTGTCTACAGTTATACTCACGTACGATCAACGCATAACCAGACGAATTACCTCCATATTCCGCATGACTCTCGCTATTCGACTGCTTTCTTATTTCATTCTCAATTATTCAGTCCCTTTCTACAACTCAAAGCCTACCTTGCTCATACAACACATTAACTCTAACAAATATCTCTTTTACACACTAACCATAACTATCAACTTCTCCAGACAACAACTTTCTTAGATTTAGTCATCAAGAACTCGCATTCTTCAAGCATCAACTTCTACAGTCTTTTACTCTTAATACTCTTGCGCTCCACTGGCTATTTTACACAAGATACTCAATTCCTCCTTAATCTATATCTCCTCATCAGACACTCTCTGCCAATTGGTTCCTCTACCAATGCTACTATACCTACTTCTCAAACTACCAAGCGAAACTATCTCAGACAACACGTCATAGCCCTGCGTCGAACCAATTCTAGTACGAGCATTCATACTTAGTTTATCTCTCTCTCTGTCTGCTAATTCTATGGTGAATCTACCCTACTTTAATCACACCAGTTATACATAAGTCAACGTGATCAACTCTCTCTATCTAGCCATTCCGGACAAGGGACATTTCAATTTCTACCTTGTTTACTCTCCCTATACCGCAACCAAACACAAGATATTCTTTATAACGTATCCACGTCGAATATTCTATCAGTTGCCGTGACTCTCTATCCTCAACAACACTATTGCCTACCCTGTACCATATGATGCTACACCAAAAAAAATTCATCTGCCTATTTTAGACAGCCCATATGTATATGCTCAAACCGCAATTCCTCTCATAAGCCAAAACAATGCCATATGTCCTTCCTCACCCTCGGAATTTTAACAGTTATAGAGTGCATCTAAGTTAAATATTTCATTGTCTCCTAGTACATTAGTACGTCTTTCTTCAATTATGTCATCTTCACTATCTGTTGTTAATCTGTTGTTAAAGTACTCCGGTCTTAAGGTCATATATTCTTGGATTTTTCTTAAGTCACTTTCCGTAGTCGAATAATTTTGTCTATTCTTCTTCTTAAGTGCTTTCTTTCTGTTTCCTTTATTTGTGTCGGTTTGCTCACTGTTTCCTGTATACCTTACATAACGTTTACATCTCCCCATTTCGTCTTCAGATGAGACACTGATAATAGTTCCCTCATCAGACTCATAATAGTAGTTTACTGCAGACACGTCTATCCTATTCCCATAGTCGGCTTTAGAACGTCTGCCTTTCTTCTTACCTCTATTCCCCATGCTCCGCTTCTGTACAACTCCCATATCTTTACCTGAAATATTCTCTCCATAACCTGACCTCTCACACCTAACATTCCTACACCATTTAGGGATTAATTTAATGTCTATACCTGAGGAACTTGACATACCATTCGTCGTACCTCTATTAACTATCATACTATTACTTTTCCTCACCTGTCTCTTTTCGTCTTTGGTTCTCGTCTGTTTATCTTTCTTAATTTCAACCGTGTCTCCCTTAGTCAAGTGAGTTGGTTTTGACTGAGTCTCTACTAACTCGGTTTGACTTCCCTTTGTTATCTTGCTGGCTGGTTGTACCTGGACCTTTTTCTCTACTGTATCAATCTGTGTTTGTGTGTTCCCTTCTACCAGTTCAACCGCCTGCGTCTGAGTCTCTTGGTCTATTTTCTTCTTTTCTTGTCTAAGAGTCAGATTCGCAACCAGCTTAGTTGAATTCCTACTTATGTTTTCTACTCTGTTCTTTGACCCTGACCTCAGATACTGTCTCCGTCTTTGTTCAAACCAGTCGTCACGTTTTTTCCTAGCAGTCTTGCTATGGGATGGCCACTTCCATATTTTATTGGAAAGGTCTCTCTCAGGACCATTCTTGTATCTATAACACCTATACCAGTCCGACCCTTCACCATTACGTCTGTTCTCACCGTCTTTTACCCTATAAACATCAGGCCTTGGTTCGTCATAACTAACCGCATAATCAGAACCATATTGTCTTCTGTCTTTATTAAGTAGTGGCTGTCTCCTGTTATTCTTTCCTACTCTATTGCAGTCTACCTTAAATCTATAAGGCTCTTGTCTAGTCATTCTGTTCTGCAACGTTTCTACAAAATTTTCTACTTCATTAACTGCCACTTTTAACTCTCCCAACCATGTACTGATACGTTTCAATTCTATATGTAGGTAATTCATACTTATTTCTCTGTAATTTATATCAAGCTAAAACAATATGCCTACTTGTCCCTCTGTATATTTCTTGGTACCTGAAAAAAAACTCGTCTTGTGCTTTATTGTTGTACCGATCCCAGTTACCGCAGCTGTTCTAATGAACTTGGTTCTTCTGCTATGCTGAAATATTTCACTATATACTTATACAAGCAAACTCACATTTATAATAATTTACCTAAATGATCTTATTTAAATTACATTAAAAAAACATTCTTTTCTAGATAATGAATGGTTTAAATTATTCTATTAATGGTATTCAACAGTTACATGTCTCCTAACAATTATACTTTAACTAATTACCATCAACCATGTCCTCTCTTGATCCAAGACAAAGGTGAATTCACGTACGTCAGCTAACAAATTTTCCTTGCCACGGGTCACGTATAACACAAACGTCAGGAGTCTGTATTATCTGAAGCCATCCAAACGATTTCGTAATTTCGGTGACGTTCTTCTTCCGACGTCTAAGGTTTCGCTACTTTCAGCCCTGGTTGGGCCCCTACCAGCTTTGCGCTTTCTTTTCACCCTGAACAGGGCTCTTCAAGGCGTCGACTTGAAAGCGGCTCTCATATGCAACAGAGCCCCGAAAGGATTCGCCAGCGGCTCTCATATGCAACTGAGCCCGGAGATAGTCTGACAGCGTCTAAAAGACATGGCCCAATCGATAAATGAATGAACTATTTAACTGCTGTCCTGGTTGTCTCTTGATAATACTCCTTTTCTATAACGATTCAGTATTCAGTTGCAAGAGAACTCAAAAACTTATTAACGGTGTCCACAGATCTTAGATAAGATTTGATTTGCTAAAACGAGTTGTCCACATGCATCACCATTCTGGAAAATTTATTGATTCTATATGATTAAGTCTTAAACTTTTTGATTAACCTCTGCAAATTTGATTTGAGGTAAGGGCTAAACTTGATTGAGCTTCCGAAGAATTTTACTCACTTGAGACAACGGTTAAACTGGATTGACCTTCAGAAAAATTCTTACTCACTTGAGACAACGCTGGCTTCTGAGTTCGCCCCAGGCGATCAAGGTTAAATATAAAGAAGGTAACAACTCCTTTGAAACATCTCCAGAAATATTGATGTTCAAAAAGAAACAATGGCAGGCATTTTCTCAAGGACGTAGCATGACTGACAGTCCTGTCTTTTCACGATGACTTGTGGCCGCGACAAACCATGAGCCGGATCCTGATCAGTGGCTCCAGAAATCCTCCTGTAACAATACAGGTACATAGGATTTATAACTAAGTCTTGATGTGTTTCTTTTAAACAGGTTTATTGGTTCATGTTGGCCGATAATTATACAGAGACTAATCAATATGATGTTATCTTGTCTCCGTTCTGGCTGTAACTAAGTTCAAAAACAAGCCCGTCACGACTTGAGCATCCTGTTCTATCTTACTGTTCTCTCAGGATGCTCAAGCGTGCTCTAATCCTGCACACCTAAGCCAATAACAGACATGGCACTCATTCTGCTACAGTAGACATAATATAAATAAATTACATTACACTGATGACGCTATCTTGATAGCAACAAGTCAGAAGGAACTACAGGAAATGATTGATACAGTGGTTGTAGAAAGTGAAAACATGGGCCTTAGACTGAATAATAGAAAGACAGAAGTAACGGCGATTTCAAAGACACGGATTTTGCCTAAATTTCATTCATTGGCACCTTTCCGTCTTGACAGACGATAGTTTGGTACATTTTGCTTTAAAAAGGCTTAATAACTACGATCCATGGCGGTGGCGAGTGTGGCTGGTAAGGCCAATTCTTGCTGCAAATGTTTGCCCACAGTAGGTGCATGTGAAAACATGGTCACTTCCACCATTTTGCACCATCTTACGTCTCTCACGCTCTGTGTGTGCTTTATCTGCAATCATTTTCTCCTTTGTCTTTATTCCGTTTCTGATAGTTGCCCTCCATGCAACACGTTCAGCGGCGACGTGCTCCCAATGTGCATTATCAATGCCTGTATCAATCATGTCCCGCTTACACACATCTTTGTATCGTAGTAGAGGCCGACCCTGAGATCTCCTACCCGTCTGTAATTCACCAAAAAAGATGTCCTTTGGTATTCTACCATCATCCATCCTCCTAACGTGTCCTATCCATCTAAGTCTACGAAGACTGAGCATGGAATACACCGTCACACAACCTGATCTTTCCAATACTTCAGTATTTGTGATTTTGTCTTGCCACTTAATACCAAGTATTCTTCGCAGACACCGCATATGAAAGCTGTTTAAACGTTTCTCTTGGCGTGAGTAAGTTGTCCAGGTTTCACTGCCATAAAGAAGAGTACTAAGGACACAGGCTTGGTAGACGAGGACTTTTGTTTTGGCAGTAAGCTTCCTGTTCTCCCAGACTCTTTTTGCTAACATGTTCATTGTTGTTGCTGCCTTGCCAATCCTGATGTTGATTTCCTGATCGAGGGATAATTTGCTATTTACCTCTGATCCTAGATATGTAAAATGGTCTACTATCTCCAGTTCGGCGTCGTCAATAAAGATTGATGGTACACCATGTGCACCTTGTGACATAATCTGTGTCTTCTTTTTGTTAATTGTTAAACCAAATTCAGAACAAGCATTGGAGAATGCAGATAGTAGATGTTGTAATTCTTCCTCAGAGTGGGTCGTAATCGCAGCATCATCCGCAAAAAGCAACTCTCTGATTAGTACCCTGCTAATTTTGGTCTTGGCCTTCAATCTCTGAGCATTATAGAGGCCACCATCTGAGCGTGAGTGAATGTATATACCATCATCCTGATCACGAAAGGCATATTTCAGTAGAAGTGAAAAGTATATCCCAAAGAGGGTGGGAGCTAGCACACAGCCTTGCTTAACTCCACTCTTGATTTCAAACTCTTCTGAAGTTGAGCCATCAAACTTGATTATACCCTTCATGCCTGTGTGGAACGATTCCACAATGGACAGAAGAGTTGGTGGGCAGCCAATCTTCTTTAGTGCTTTGAACAGACCCTCACGACTGACCAAATCGAATGCCTTTGTGAGGTCGATGAAGGCAATAAACAGTGGCTGATTTTGTTCCCGGCATTTTTCTTGCATCTGTCGCAATGAGAATATCATATCAATGGTAGACCGGTTCTGACGGAAGCCACACTGTGATTCGGGGTAGACTTGATCTCCCAGGACTTGAAGTCTGTGCAGGACAATTCTGGCAAATACTTTCCCAACAATACACAGAAGTGAGATACCCCTATAGTTGTTACAGTCGCTCCGATCTCCCTTGTTCTTGTACAGCGTTATGATGTTTGAATCTTTGAAATCCTGTGGGACTTGTCCTTCTCGCCAGCATAGCTCTATTAGCTGGTGGATCTGTAGAGCGAGTGTGTCTTGCCCACTCCTGATCACCTCTATTGGAATCCCATCCTTACCTGGAGCCTTGCCAGATGCAAGCTCATTTATAGCACACTTAACTTCTGTTATGGTGGGAAGTGTGTCCAGGTGGTCAAGAGTTGGCAGGGCCTCTATGGCGTTGAGGGCATCATCCGCTAGCTTGGTCTCACTTGAGTAAAGCTCTAAATAGTGCTCGACCCATCTATCCATCTGCTGTTTCTTATCAGTGATGATTTCTCAAGTCAAGGTTTTCAGCGGTGCACTTCTTTTGATCATTGGACAACCCGTAACAGTTGCCTCTCGCTTTGATTCCGAGACCGGTTAAGACCAGGGATGGAGTTATTGATTCTCCATAGCACAAAGCCTGGGCTAAAATAAAGAAATCATGTGTTGCCCATGCAGCATGATCCCTCTCTCGGCCTGCCTAGTTCACTCCAGAGGAAAGTTGACACCTATAATCTGGAACAAGACAAGCTGCAGAAGCTGCCGGATCAGCAAAGCAATGCTCTAACTGTCCGCCTGTCGGAGCTTCGATCCTAGACCAGCTGCCAACCAAGGCTTAGGGCCTGGTCTGCCCTGCCATGACTTATTTTGTCTTTGGGTTGCATTTCCTCGCACCAGGATAAGGCTAGTACCCTCCCAATTGCGCTCTTCCGCCCGAAGCACAATGTGGGGTGTCGGGTTTGGTAAGCGCCGCCCAACATTCGGCGCTGACAGAAAGCAGGTAGTACCGTCTACTGTCATACGGTAGCTCAGTCATATCTGACTAAGACCTGACTTATTGCCTAAATTTACAATTACAGTAAATGACGTTATTTTGGGGTGAAGAGCAGAAATTCAGATATATAGGCACATGGATAACATGAGATGGAAGATGCGTCACAGACATCAAGAACAGAAAGGGTCAGGCAAAAACTGCGTTCTATAAAATGATGAATATTTTATGCAACAAGTCCTTATCACTGAAATTTACAAAAACATGCGTGCATGTTATATAGAACCAGTTTTAATATACGACTGCGAGACCTGGACAGTTAATAAACAAGCCAAAACATCCTTAGAAGCCTTAGAGGTGGGGTTTTATAGAAGAATGCTAAAAATTCAGTGAACAGCCATAATGAGCAGCCTGGACATTTTGAAGCAAGCCAAATCACAAAGACAGCTTCTCACAAACATCAGAAAGAGACAAGCATAATTTTTGGCCCATTATGAGAAGATAAAAACTGGAACGTGTGACAAACAGAAAGATTTGTGATAAGAGAGACAGATTATGAGAAGGTTCTTGGCAGTCTTGTGTCATGGCATGAAAGGGAATCAACACATGAATTGATCCATGCCGCTTAAGACAGCAATTTGTGGAGAAGAATGATCACCCACCAGTCAACAAGGCACTTGATGGTTATGATGATGAATCCATCAGTGAGTACAGTTTGTTCCTTTCAGGCTGCTGGTTTAATTCTGTTATTTTATTTAGCTTCTTTTTTTTTCCTTGTCTGTTCTAGATGTGTGTGTATTGTTCTAATTGAGTCAGGTTGTTTATGTTATAAACTGACTTGAGGTGTAGTTTGTTATTAAAACGAGTTTATGCCTGTTTAGTTTTAGTATTCAGTAGCAAAAGATAATATATCGCCAAATGTGACTTCCCATTTGGACAGAAGGACGATATATCACCATACAATGGTCATCGTGTTATTTGCTTTGTTTCGTTGTGTCTTCTGCAATTTCAATGCTCAGTGAACGGAAATTTACATAACAATACTTTTGATTTATTTGGTTGTTCCAGGATTTGAGGTTTAATTTAAACATTGTGGTGTAGGGTAAAGAGAGAGGGATAATACCTCACTGTGAGTGGCAGCCATATCCCAAGGGATAGACCAGGATCCTATTTGGTTCCCATCTCTTTACCTAGTTCGTGTATGGCTCCACGAATACCGCTTGTATACGGCGGTGGCCATACCACGGGCAACAGTCTTGGCTGACTGGCTATACTACATGAGTGAAGTAGAGGTAATATCCTACTAAGAGAATGTCCATCCCTAATAAACAAAGACTGGGACGGTGGAGAAGGCGGATGAATCTAAATAGATCAACGGATTCGAAAGCGAAACAGCATCGTGTGTGGCACACATCAGGCGTGTTCAGGACACGATAGTGAACATGGCTGGCCATCGTGGATGAGATTGGGACCTCACCATGTAATATCCCAAAGACAGCAATGGTAATTCAACAACAAGAAAAAAGCGATACGGGTAATTCTTGGCCCCCTGGAGATGAGCCTGGTGTAAATATTCACAGAGAAGAGACAACTCCTATAGTGAATAAGGAAGTGCATAATGACGAAGGCATCCCAAATTCTTTTGAAATGGTGCATTCTGACAATACCTACCTGAAAAGTAGAAGGAGAAGTCTGAGAATTGGTACGTGGAACGTACGCACCTTATATCAAGCAGGGAAGTTTGATAACCTTATTGCAGAGGCAAAAAAAAAAACACATGAATTTAGATATCTTAGGCGTATCTGAAACAAGTTCATTGGATATTAACATCTAAAAAAACAAAAAACTATGATAATTAGCAGTGAAAAGGAAAGGTCATCAATGATCATCGCAGTAAACGGGCAGATACTAGAACAAGTAACAAGTTTCTCCTATCTTGGACATATAATAACAGATGATGGCAGAAGTGAAATGGAAATCAAAAAGAGAATAGGAATGGCCAAAAATGCTTTCAACGGCATGAAATCAGTATTAACATCTAGAGCAGTGGTTCTCAGCCTTTTTTGGCCCGTACCCCCCTTTTCCATATTTTCAGAACGTCATCCTCCCACCCCCCTTTCGTATTTCCTACCTAAAAATTTTGCCCGTGCCCCCCTTCACCATATTTTCAGAACGCCATTCCCCCCTTTCGTATTTCCTATCTAAAGATCCCACCTCCACCCCTACACAGTATACGCAATAATGGAAGCTAAATTTAATAGCACATACTAAAACAAGTCTAGACGTCCACATAAAACATGATTTGTGGGTCTACTTACTTTATAAAATGAATTTTAGAAGGGTGAGACGTACAGAACCGTACAGTATGAAGGGAAAAACAATATCAAGTAATCGGTTCTTGTATTAACGCGATCTTGAAATAATCTTAATCCCCCCCCCCCCGGAAACCCTAAAATTTCCCCCTGGGGGGGGGGGGAGTGGAATTCCCCACCGATTGAGAACCACTGATCTAGAGAGATTAATAACGCATTAAAAATGAGAATTGTCAAATGCTACGTATATTCAACGCTATTGTATGGCGCTGAAGCCTGGACATTGAACAAGCAACTAGAAAGTCGCATAGAGGCCCTGGAGATGTGGATATACAGGTGAATATGTCGTATTTCATGGAAACAAAAACAATCAAATGCAGAGGTTCTAGAAAAACTGGGAATGAAGAGAGAGTTGATGACAGAAATAAAGAGGAGACAAGTGAAATATTTTGGCCACGTTAAAAGACATGATACTCTTATAACAACCATACTGGAGGGCAAGGTTGAGGGCAAGCGAGCAAGAGGTAGACAACGATACAGGTTGGAGGGTAACATCAAGAGATGGACGAACATCAGCCTGACAGAATGTACAGTCAAGGCGAGAGACAGACAGTGTTGGAGATCCATTGCTGTCAACCTTCATTGCGGAGACGGCACCTGATTGATTGATTGATTAAATATTGAGCACAAACCACGACTGGTAACATTGATCATATTCCGACATGAACCTAAGGCCTTGTCCATGTCAGACTGGAAGCACTAGACTTGAGTTTCGCTCTCGTCTGAGCTCGTCAGTAGTAGTAGCGGAATCGAACACCGGATCACTGGCGTGTGAAGCGAATGTGTAATCACTAGACCACGCGGTTCACACTAGACGCGACAAAATTATCACAGTAGACTATCACTAAAATATAATAACACTTGTTCATTTGATCGCACTCCATGGCAAATGGTTTAGGGTGCAGTTCGTAATCCCGCATACCGCGTTTGAAACACTGATGTAGGCAATTTGGCAGCAGACCGCTTTATGTTGGTGTTTTATGAAATGGTATGAGTGTCGGCCGTTCAGAAAGCAATGGCAAACTACTGAACATAAACTTGCCCAGGAATCACGAACAGCCAAAAACTGCTGGGGTTGACTGCTACGTCCTGTAAAGGATATGCAACTAACTAACTAACTAACATTTGATTGAGTACCATGTTTGGTCCAAATTGACTTTGTGTTTGAATTTAATCAATTATGTCTGATTCATTGGCATTCAGGTAGTCTGAACCCCTTAAAAGGGCTGAATCATCATATCAGTTTCCCCCAGCCTGGTACTAAAGTACTTCACTGGGACCATGTTGGAGAGCTCTCCTGTCTCACTCCAAGCTCAGAAACCAGCCAGGAAAGGACAATGTTAATGCCATAAGATGCACTGGGCATACAGTGTTAGACCCATACTTTTATATACCAATCACCACTCGGTGTGTGATTTGGTCAGTATAACATTGACTGCCTTTACTTCCCAAGATATTTCCTAGTACACACTTTAGACTGAGAGCATAGGTAAATTTTACACATTTGAGCCCAAAAACCAGCGGGGTGTGCACAACTGGTACTGGAACTTCACATACGCCATATAGCCAAGTCATGATTTAGCACAGAAAATATGGATAGGCTGGGATTAGCTTAGGCTGGTAAAGTTTTCTCTACGGGTTTGAGGTATTTCATTGTCAACAGACTGAATCCTAAAGTCCAGAGTAAATAATGATAATGATACTGACTGAGATCATTTTTGGGTCATATTATGAGAGTAGAAGGTATGAAGAACACGTCACACCTGAGAAGATTGGGGGTATTAGGGACAGTGGAAAACAGAGGAAAACAATGCTGGATGGGTAGACAGAATGACATGGTAGGCGGTCATTGATGGAACTTTTCAAGAACACATGACAGAAAGTTCTGGTGAGACATGATCATCTGCATTGCCCAGCATTCACATGATGAAGACATTGAATGAATCAGCAAAAAACGAGAAGTAGATTGTGAGCTTTACTGAAACATGATTACAATAAACACATTGGACGTTGCGGCCAAAGCCTTCGTCAGCACAGAACAAACAAATGTAAACCGATACAAAACTACATGAAACACACTACATGACAATATTAAGGATACTTATCTGAATATGTATCCTAGCTGGGAGCGACTGACACGCGATAGACGACTATCAGTGGATTGTATGAACCGGATGTATGGTCAACGGGTCAAATAAAGGGTTAATACTGTCAGAAGCTCGGGTATTGGCTAAGCTACTGGGCGGGAGAATAAGCGGGAAGGATTGGGGTGGAAAGGCACCCATGTCGGCAGAAGAGTAAAAATTTGGATTGGCGAAGATGTCTCGGACGCAGTTCGCAATTAGCGATTTCTCGTTCAGCGCTCGAAACAAGCTGGGGAAGATTTCATAGCGTTGGTCCACACAGAGGGGCATGAGTAGCGGTCGCTCAGAAAATGATTGCAAACCACCAAAAGCAAACCTACCAAGAAATCCCAAACATCAAAAATAATACTGGGGTTGACTGCAACGTCCTGCAAAGGACATGCAACTACCTTTTTAGTGGATTATACAACTAGGGAGGGGTGGGTATGGAAGATAAATGAAACTGTGTTGGACAATGAGGCTGTGAGGGGAGAGTGAACCCAACTAGAAGATGAGACGGTTTTCCAATGTCGTAGGATCCCGTTCGTGGGATGCGCATGATTTGATGGCCGTGACCTGTATGTCAGTCACGCCACAGTGGTAAGGACTGTTGAAGTTCATGGATACTGGTTTCTGTGCGCCACTGTTGATATCAGAAAGGTGTTGCCTAAATCTGTCAGCAAGACGTAAGCCTATTTCTCCCGATATATCTCATGTCACAACGTGTGCAAGTAATAGCATAGATAACGTTGCGACTCGTGCATGAGAAACCCTCACGGATGTCTTAGGGAATGCCAGACTCTGGGTTTGAAGTACGTGTGGGCAGGTCTTACAACGTGATCGAAGACAAGCCACCGTGCCAGGAAGAGACTTGTGAGGTTGGGGTAGACTGCTATGGATCAGCATGTTAGGTCTAAGAAGTAGACGGTCGACAAAGAAATGGTGGAGGTAAGTTTGATACTGGGATGAAAGTCGGAGAAAAAGGCAATGAAGTTCTGGAGGTCAGGCAGGGGCATGTCTGAAACACCAAAGCATTCATCGATGTACCTCCTGTAGAGCTCTGGGAGCCTACCGGTGTATTGACTCCATACCTGGTGCTCCAGATAGCCCATGAAGAAGCAGGCATAACTAGGACCCATCTTAGTACCCATGGCCACCCCACTAATCTGGTCAAAATAGTCCTTACTGAACATGATGAAGACAACACTGAATAAAGACGCAATTCGACTGCAATAAATCAATCGTATTTATCACAATGTTATTCTCTCTCACATCACAAATAATAGAGACCTCAAACTTCTGCACTTCAAGTTTTCATTCTAGCATAACCAGTCAATGAATATTCACTGTGTACCCACTATAGAAAACATAAATAAATATTCATCATAAAAAAATTAAACTTCACATACACTATAAAAAGTCTCTTTATACCCTCTCAAGAAAAATAAGCTTTATACATACTTCATTAAATGCATCTTTATGCCTTCTCTAGAAAAAGAAACTTCACACATACTCTGTGAAAAGTCTCTTTATACCCTCACTAGGTAAGAGACATCTGAAACACACATGAAAAGTCTCTTTATATTCTCTTTGGGAAAAGAAAATTAGCATACAATTTCTGAAAAGTATTTTTATGCCTTCTCTAGGAAAAAAAGGCTGCACATACTGCAGGAAAGAAAACTGAACATACACTCTATGAAACATATCTTTATGTCCCCTCTGGAAAAGAATCTTCACACATATTAAGAAAAGTATGTTTAAGCACACTCAAGAAAAAGAACCCCCCTTTTTCCCATCTCCCCACCTCCTCTCTCTCAGGTGTGTGCACGCACGTGCATACACACACACTATAAAAAAATACACTTATGCCATCCTAAGGACAAGAAACTTCACACAGGATTTATGTAAAGTATCTCTACTTCTGTTAAAGAAATAAAAATGCACACAAAACTGGGAAATGGACAGGCTATTACTCTAGGAAATAGAATTGTACACCCACTTCTGGAAAAGAAACTATATTGTGTCTGGGAAAAGAACTGAACATATTCAATGATTTAATGACAATAAAATCAACAGTCAGTACATAGATCTAGGAATGTGATGTACCTTCAGCCAAGAACAAGAGATTTATCCACTTATGGGATGGATACCCAACCTATACGTTCACGCTATGGAATAAATATGTAAACTTGTACAAAAAGTAATGCTTAACAATGGACACTCTGGGTGAGGTAAATCTTTGGTAAATTTACAGAATTCAAACATCCATTCAATCAAATGAGACTATTCCAACACTAAAAACAAGTAACGGGAAAAATTTGTGATTTTAAAAAGCCCCCTTGTTAGGAAATTTAAGAAAAAAAAAAAAAAAATTTTTGGGGGGGAAAAAAAAAAAAAAAAAAAAAAGAAAAATTAAAAACCACCCCCAATTTCCCACAA
>JACEFZ010002220.1:0-7500 GCA_014155875.1 Cepaea nemoralis
CAAAATTTTTAAACATCAACAACAGTAGTAAAATGCTGGTGTTGACAGCGATGTCCTGTAAACAGGATATGCAAAAAACAATTTTTTTAAAAAAACATCCACAGGCACAAATCTGTCCAGTGCACCCCCATCAATCAGTCTAGAGATTTATCTTCATCATTCCAAACAACATCTGGCTTGAAACAAGGTGATGCACTATCGCAGCTACTCTTCAATCTGGCTCTAGAAAAAGTTGTAAGGAAGATAAAGAAGGAATGTGATATTGGAGGTACATCCAGACTGCTTGGTTATGCAGATGATATAGATATTATAGGGAAAATGAACAAAAGACAATGGAAATATTGACTCACTTAAAAGGAAAAAGCGCAACAGATGGGGCTGGTTATCAACCAAGATAAGACAGAATATATGGTAATTTCAAGAGAAGGAATGGCTAAAACCTCTGGCCACATACAAGTAGATAATATGACCATTAAAAGAACGTAAACATACAAATACCTGGGTACAATCTTCCACTGCTCCAACATCATAAGGGAAGAAATACAAACTAGAATCAATTCTGGAAATAAGATATACTATGCACTACAATATCTACTAAAATCAAGTGCGCTATCTCGTAACACCAAAATCACAATATACAAAAGACTGATCAGACCAGTTGTGCTGTATGGCTCTGAAACCTGGAGTACAACGAAAGGAGACGAAGCCTTGTTACAAACCTTTGAGAACAAAGTTTTAAGACGCATCTTTGGACCCATTAGGGATACACAACGTGGAGAGTGGAAAAGAAGAAGCAACAAAGACATTTATGATCTGTTTAAGTCCCCGCTAATCACTGGTATCATAAAGGCTAATAGACTACAATGGCTGGGGCATATAGAAAGAATCGAAGACAATAGGGAAACAAAACTCGCTTACACTCAGGAAATAAATGACCGTAGACCCCGAGGTAGACCAAGAAGACGGTGGAGAGATAATATATATACAGACCTACGAGCACTTGGAATCAATGACTGGCAAGAGAAGGTCAACCAGAGAGACAAATGGAGATGGATTGTATCTGCAGCAAAGAACCTCAATGGCTCGGAAAGCTGAAGAAGAAGAAGAAGAAGAAGAAGAAGAAGAAGAAGAAGAAGAAGAAGAAGAAGAAGAAGAAGAGAAGAAGAAGAAGAAGAAGAAGAAGAAGATAAGCCAGATTCCTGTCTTTAGTGTCGCCATGTGTACATTGTCTATCACATTTTCAACCCATCTACGTTGTGGTCTTCTTGTTTCAAGATGTATCCATCTATGCAGGTTGCATAATTAAAAAGCAATTTAGACATAATTAAAAAGCAATTTAGACAATGTTACAAAAGTGGATACTACTACCTACTCTACTAACTATCACGGGCTTTTCAATGTTTGAAGCTTGGATGAAGCATCTCCTATTTCATTCGAGAAGGATAGGTATCTCACTTTACTGCCCAGGAGATCAAAACTACGTGTGATACGGTAAGACACCAACAACTCTTGTACACATGCCCTGTAATATCACAGGAACCAACCCAGTAACCCCTGAACCCTAGGCAGACACCAAGACCTCTCAGCCACGCGTGGTGTAAAACAATAATACATTGTCCTAGTATTTAGAATAATCATCATCAAGTGGCAGGACTTTTACATAGCGTCGGTCAAGCGTATACAAATATTCAACGAACGAACGAACGAACGAACGGACGAACGAACGAACGAACGAGGCTAAGGAACGAAATAACTTTATACAGAACAGATACAAATAGCCATAAAAAGTTCTCCAACTGCTCCTCCTCTGTGGAAGAAGTGTATTATTTAATCCTGGCAATCTAAATATATACAACAGAATCATGCAATTGGTATAGTTTATATATCTTCGGTCCTCAGCCAGTTCCCCTGCCGCATGCAATTTCATGCCTAATATGTCTTCAATGTCCAGTGTTTACCTTCATGTTGGTCGAACACTGTCGCTACTTTCAGGAAGCATGCCTTCCATCACTGCCCTTTCTAACCATTGTGACATTATAATGGCCAAATTATTTCAGTTTCCGAGGCATGATGTTTATGAGACCACATTTTTTTTTTTCATTAACAGTAAAAGGAAATTACAATAGTTTGCGACATCTCTGAAACATGGTCGTAAAAAAGAAGTTATTGTTCTGTTACGATGTTTCCAGTTAAGTGTGTGATAAATGAAGGGTCTAACTCAAAATGGGACCATAAACTGTCGCTAGACTGCATATCGACAATTGTACTCGTCCAAATGACGTGTCATTTAGGCCAGTACAATTGTCGATATGCAGTCGTATTTTCGTAATGCGGTAGCGTAGCGGCTAGACGCTCGCCTGCCTGCCGGTGGTCATCGGCTCGATCCGCATTGGGGCGGACTGAAATAATTTTAACTAATCTGGGAATACCATGTCGATCCAGCCTAACATAGATACCAGGAAATATATTACTAATATATGCTAGGGGCTTCTCATAAGTCTTTAGACTGACCATGAAGGAGTAGGCGAAGAAATCTGAAATTTGGCACAGTGCTTATTCCTTCTCAATGTAGCCACCACCTGAATTTATGCATTTCTGCCATCTCTGCGTGACCTTGAAAAGACCTTCAGAATAAAACAACCTATTTTTCGAACTAAACCAGTTATCACAAGCCAGTATGACATCTTCGTCACTGTCAAAACGATTTCCTTTCAGCTTTTTTTTTCTTTTTTTTTTTAAGATTTGGGAAAAGAAAAAAGTCTGGTGGAACCAAATCTCAAGAGTATGGTGGGTGTGGAAGACTTTCAATATTCAAATCGTTGGCAGTTTGCAGCACAAGCCGTGCTTTATGGGAGGGGCGCGTTGTCTTGAAGCAAAGGCAGAATTTGCGTTTGCATTTTCCCTCGTCTTCTGGTCACAGCCTTTCTTAGTTTGATAAGGAGATCTCCATAGTACTGCCCATTAACGGTGTTGCCATGAAGCATGTAATCTTTCAATATGACACCTTTGACGTCCCAAAAAACAGTCAGCATCACTTTTCTTGCAGATTTTTGTGCTCTTGGCTTGACATGTGTTGGTGAACCCGGGGTTTTCCACTGCATGCTGGCAATTTTGGATTCTGGGTCATAATGGTGAATCCAAATCTCATCTACCGTCACCATGGTAGTCAACATGTTTTTCGACCGCCACATGTTGAGCAACTGGCCACAGCAATCAACTCGTGTTTGTTTCTGTTCACATGTCAGTAGGAGCGGGACCCAGAGGGCACACACTTTTCTCATGTTCAGTCTGTTGTGTAAAATTCTAAAAACTGTACTCTTACTCAGTTTTGTTGAACCCGATATCTCTGCAATTGTCATTTTCCTATCCTGGTCTATGATTTTTTTTTTTCACTTTCGCAGCATTTGCATCATTGCATTCTGACGACGGTCGTCCTGATCTTAGCAGATCAGCAACATGAGAACGGCCACACTTAAACTGCAAACACCAATCTTTTACAGAAGCATTACGAAGTACAGACTTCCTCAAACATTGGCTCCATCTCCCTGTGTATTTCTGTAGGTGTTTTCCCTGTAACATCAAGAATTTTATCACAGTCCTGGCGTCTGATTTCTCCATTGTTCTGACAAACCGTTGGATGTGCAGATCTGGTCAATAGGGTGTGTTGTGCCATGCACCATATCGTGGAAAACCAGTTGAGGAGGAAATTCATAATTTATATGTCCATTACAAATTGAATGAGCTATACACTGTGCCAAATTTCAATTTTCTCCGCCTACTCCTTCATGGTCAGGCTAAAGACTTATGAGAAGCCCCTTGTATTATACTGCACTCTCTGTTGCTAAAATATCTACAAGTTGTATGACATGTTTTATTATAATGTACATTAATTATCGTACACAATCTTTTATTTCGGAATTTAAACAAAGTAAAATCCACGTAATAGTCTCTCTCTCTCTCTCTCTCTCTCTCTCTCTCTCTCTCTCTCTCTCTCTCTCTCTCTCTCTCTCTCTGTGTGTGTATCTACGTCTATATTTTATATATATATATATATGTGTGTGTGTGTGTGCGCGCGCGTGTGTGTGTGTGTGAGCAATGCGCTTGCACATACACACACACGTTTCAACTTTCTTCCCCCCTCTCTCCCCATATCCCTCCCCCGGCAGAATTGTATTTGCATGTCTAAACTTATTGTGTTCTCAATGCCTTCTTCAAGAACTCACAGACGCGAACCAGCACGCATGTACGTACATACGTGTGTACCGTGTACGTACGTACGCAGGCGCACGAACTCATAAGAAACTTATTCTCAACCCCTGAAAATGACTACCAACTCGATGCCCTTATTTCCGTCATGCTTCCCGCCTTCCTCTCCTACAGCCATTTCTCGCAAGGCAACGCGGATCGACGAATGCCGTAAAAACTATGAATAATAATGACCGGTGGACGTCCGGTCAATAGGGTATGAGTTGATCTGCAATTCTGCCTCTTTCCTCAATCCTTCACTGCGAATGTCTATGGCGGATCGAATTCCAAGACAAGATAAACATGATAACATTGGAGGCAAACCTCGGCGGTCCTCTTAATCATACGCATATATTTGTTCCCTGGCTCATGGGAGTAGCTTTGAGTGGATAGAAGAATACATATGTAATAGTTGTTGTTGTTGTTGTTGTTGTTGTGTTGTTGTTGTCGTCGTCGTCGTCGTCGTCGTCTTTCGCTTATGCCGTTAGGCATTGTGGGGAGGGGTTATTGAAATTCCAGCGCCTGTGGTGTCTCTCTTAAAACTTCATGCATGATTCGTGGGCAGTATTTTCTAGGGTCTAGTAAATTCCCTACCGGTTTACTAGACATGTTATAGGTTCCTTACCTACATAACTCTTTTATATTTGTTACAACCACCAAGTCACACTGAACATGCATTCCCCTCATTAAGATTTAAAGTCAAAAGGATCGATAGGCTACGCTTTCACGGTCTGTGTTCTGCAATTCAGACAAATTCATACTACCTGCATCTGAGCTGGCAGGACAAATACAGAACACGGTGAGAGGAATGCATACAGGGTGAGCAGAAAGGCGATCAGATAGACATACAATACGAGAAGAAAGACATACATACAGTCTAATACATGTTGCACGTCCTTTGCACAACGTCGCTTTCGTCATGGCCTGCCGAAAACTTTCTCAATACTGTCAAAAGTTTCGTATCCACGGTGTCTGCAATGCCCTGTGACAATCTGCGTGCTCATCGAACACTGCTCTACCCCAAAGAACCACGCCTTTCATCGATGTTCTTTCCATTGCACTGTGATATTAATATGGCCAACGTCTTTCAGTTTCCGAGGCATGCCTTTGTGTATGCGTCAGTTTCCATTGTGCGTTCACATATTGAAGAATGTCAGTATTTTTATTCCTCATGATCCACGACTTTCTGAACACCTCTAGTATATCATTTAAGTCCAAAAGACCCGATTATCTTCGTTAGTGATTGCGAAATGGTCCACGGGATTGCCACGGGAAAACTGCACGTTTTGAAACTGTTTACTGAATGTGTTTTGCTGGTGTTGTCCCACAAGCGCTTTGTTTATATTACAACATCAATCAATGAGTGTTCGACCATGTGATTCCCGAGGCTAGTGAAATTGTGTGCTTCTCTATGATGTAGTCATTAAAATTGTATCAAAAACCTCAGATACGCATCGAATTCATTTGGTGACCTTGGGCGCGAGCAGATCGTTGAAAAACATCGGTCTAGCATAGTTAGTCACTCTAAGCTGATGGATTTACCACGGAAGAGATTGGAGCACCAATGGAGTTGTCGGAAATGCAATGATGATGATCTTAACTGAACTGATGAATTTGCATCTGCGCCCATAGGCTGTTGTATCCTTTTTATCATATGCGTTATATATTTCCAAATAAGGATATGGCTAGTTGTCTCAATATTTCGCGCCCCCAATGGACAGGCTTTCAGGGTGATCTGGTGTATACATTTAGAAGTAGATGAGGCTCATAACGGCGCGACAGGCAAATGGGTCTAGGGTCGCTGAAGTTAGGGCATCCAAATATGTAGGAAATGAACAGCTAACAATACGCGTGAATACCTGCAGCACATACATAACCAAATTACTTAGCACCAGATGTAATTATATTTAGTTCAGTGACAACACAGTCACACCACACACAAACCACGCACGAATACACATACACACACAGATACAAATGTACATATACATTCAACCACTTACACACATGCACACACGCCCTCGCACAGGTACACAGGTGTACACACATCCACAAACGTTAGTTGAAAGACGGTAAATCCTAGACAAGCTGCGCATTAGAAGATCGACATATAATGATGATCGAATAATTGATAACGAGGAATCGGCTGAGAACAACAAAAACAAATAACGAAACAAGAACCGAGGACACTGAAAGAAAAGACATTCTTTAAAGAAAACTGAAACAAAAAGGAGCATTCATTAAGACAGAGAAACAAACAGACAGACTGTGGTCAGGTCAAATAATTACCTTAAATTTAAAATGAATCTTGTGTAAAACTAGAAAGAGCAGAAATCACCATATGACCACTTATAAAAATAACCAGTCATACACTGAGGTACACCGTTTTGGCCAACCTAGCTGCGCATTTAAAATCATTTCACCCAAGTGACAATTAAACCACCCGCCTCTTCTGATTGTGAGCAAATAAAGTGCAGCAATATTCTGTCGCGCCCTTCAGATTAAGATCCAGGGCATTGACGACGAAACGCGAAAAAGACCATTTATTTAGCTTGCAATTGCATTAGTGTCATGGTTCTAGACGCGAATCATGTCACATGTCTCAGAGTCAGTTCTGGGACGGCCACCAAAGTCTATATATCATTTATTTACATGTTTCGTGTGGAATGGCTCACCTCGCTTCAGTGGTCACAGATTGTGAGAATTGTATGGATTTTTGTGCCTTGGCCATGCGATAATGCGGGGGAATGCACAGACTGATAAGATGACCTCTTGGTGGTAGGTTATCTATGGACAAGGGAGAGGTGGTTGTGCGTCTGTGGGACCAGGTGGAGAAGGCGGGGAAACAGATTTAGAACCCGTATGTGGAAAGGATGAGATTGCGGAGGATTGGCAGAGGTTCTGGTAAATCTCAAAACTGAGAGGGAAGACGAGGAGAACTTTCAATCCGATAGCAGTGGGAACGATTAGTAGTGTGACTCTTCGCTGGCTGTTAAACGAGGCGACGGAGCGCGTATGGGAATGTCCTGAGTGTAGTGATGCCGGTTCTTAGCTCCACTCAACTCAATTATTTAAATTATGATTTGCGTTAGGTGAAGCGGAATAGGCAAACACTGGGGAATTGTAATCTAAAATATTAAATACGAGGATAAGTTAATAAGTCAGTCACAAATGGCTGTAGAAACATAACTAAATATGATAACAACTTGAAACCAGTTTATTTTATACATACATTGTCCCTTTATTTCTCAACAT
>JACEFZ010002220.1:12500-37996 GCA_014155875.1 Cepaea nemoralis
CTCTCTCTCTCTCTCTCTCTCTCTCTCTCTCTCTCTCTCTCTCTCTCTCTCACACACACACACACACACACACACACACATACACACACACACGAGGACATACACATTTAAGTATAAACGCACACAGATATAGAAATATTATACACACACACAAAAACGCACACACACACTGGTAAGAGGTCACAGAAACACGACACAGTTATACAATTGCATCACCTCTCTCTCTCTCTCTCTCTCTCTCTCTCTCTCTCTCTCTCTCTCTCTCTTCCTCTCTCTCTCTCTCTCTCTCTCTCTCTCTCTCTCTCTCAGCCGAACAGAACCCAAGCATCTAACGCGATCGCACCCAAGACTCGTGCTGGCGCAGACGACCCTACTAAAGGTCTTTAACTGTGGCACGAATACGGATGACAGAACACACATATAATATATTCCTTGCGCAACAATGCAACCAGACGCACTTGACCCATTACCACCGAACAGATGCGACATTGACATAAATGACACCCCACATCACATCCATCACAAACGATGCACTTTATGCAGGTCCCTTGTTCAATAAACGCCGGGCAGATGCTCATGGGTTCCATCCGCATCGGGGAAAGTTCGAATTTTGAACAAATGACCTTGGCTCTCAGGTCACCCAGCCTGAAAAGGGTATCAGAGAATGTTTTGGGAAGTAAAGGTGGTCCACGTGACACCAAGCACATCAACACTGAGGAGTCTCTATAAATGTGGATCTAACACCACACGCCCAATGCGCATTAAGGTGTGTAAAACAAACCTCCTTTACTACTTTACCAATGAGAATTACATTTGTGCTGGTGTTTGAACATGAAAGATAGAAGGATATATGGTAATATACATTGAAAACTATGGGCACACAGGATTCGAAACTACCATCTTCAAATGGTTTCAGAGTCTCCATGAAGGAACCTGATTGTCACTGACGCATGAGCAACTAGACACCTCGTGTGACAAGTGAATTTCATGTTTATATTGTTTATATTGTCATCTCTTCGTATTGACTATACTTCTTTGAGTGCCAACCAATGCTGGTTAACTGATTATGTGCCAAACAAAAGGTAGGTTTCAATCCAACGCGGTGCACAATCAACTGAACAAGTATTATAATGTAAGTTTCCGTTCAGATACCATGAAACAGAAAGAATAACACATGACCCTACAATGGCGACATATTGCCCTTCTGGAGGGTCACGTTTGGCGATATATTATCCTTCTGCACTGAATCAGGATCTCTTCATCCGACATACAGGACTTCATGCTGGAGTTCACAGCCAGCGAACGCAAGCAAGCAAACAGGAACTATCTACATTCAATGTGCAGCCAATATCACACTGGTCGCCTTTACTTTCGAGGACATTTCGTGGTACCCATCCTGGCCTAGGGGTTAAGTCTTTCTCCGTAATCCCGTATCATTCTCGTGAGTAACGTAATGGTTCTCGCCGCGTTGGTAACTTACGGGGTATGTGAGCCGATCGCTCAGAAAGCAATGGCAAACTGCTGAGCGCAATCTTGCCTAGTACATCAACAGCAGCTGAAAATGATGTTGACTGCAACGTCCTGTAAGGGATTTTAAAAAATTAGACTGTGTCAACCTGGGAGCCCAAGTCAACAATTTTTCTTAAAATCCCCATCGATGAAGATTCGAATACATGACCACCGCGCCGGGAGGCACGTGTGGCTAAGTGGACATCAGCGTCAAATGTTCTTATGTTAAGAAGGCCAGCCGAAGCGAACAGCGGCGCCATAGAAGCGTCAGCAGAGATGTGCTCCAAGAGACGTAATCATGACATCGTCTTTAAAACAGAATTTACAGGATAGTTACCCTTGGAAAGTTAAGAGACTGGTGACTAAGCAAAGAACTGCTTAGTGTGAATATATCGGGCCGTGCAAGCACTGTAGATTTGTTTCCCGTATTGTTGGTAATTTATGTGAAATCTGCGTGTGTGCTTTTGTACATTAAATTCCAATTAAATATTGGTTGGCGGGGAAGAGTGGCGAAGGAGTTACAAATGCAATTCGTAATCCTGCATACCGAGTCAGAAACACAGCTGCGGGCGATTTGAAAACAGGCCGCCTTGCGTTGGTTTACACAAAATGGTATGAGTGAAGGTTACAAACTGCTGAACGTAAACTTGCCAAGAAATCACAAACAGTTAAAAGACGCTGGAGGTGACTGCTACGTCCTATAAGGGATATGAAACTAACTGAAGCGCGGAAGGCACGTCAGGATTGTGACAGAAAAACGTTAAGTGAAAGACATTTACTGGAAGTCGTACTCAACTCCAGCATTCATTAGCTGTTTTTGATTTTCTAGGCAGTTTTAAGTTCAGTAGTTTGCAACTGGTGAACGGCCGACGCTCATACCATAGTGAAAATCCACGCAAAGCTATTTGTTCCCAAATAGCCTGCGTCAGACCTCGAACCCGGTAGGTCGTGATTGCAAAACTAATCCCACTACCCGTAAGCTACAGACGCCAACATCTTGACGGAAGAAACAAACTATTAACGAGACTGGTGATGGACATTATGTAGCATACGAAATAAATTAGGTACTGATTGGCGTTCACAGAAGAAAATGAAAGCATCAGAGATCAGAAAACACACTGGACTCTACAACAACTGAAATCTATAGTTTGGACACACCGTGATTCGAACCTGCTGCCTCTAAATGTGGACAACACCTCGCGGAAGGAACACCCGTACACGAAGTTACGCGAACTCATCATGTAGCAGATCATTTACAGAACGTTGCTCTGATCACTGCCCGCCAGAGACTCCCAATCCTGTTCATTACTGTTCAGCCCAAAATGTCTTTAGTTCCCTGTGTTTATTTTGAGCTGGTAGATCTCTGTATCCTCTTTTCAATAAGCATTTTTTAAAACATGTCGTCCACTAACGTTCCCTTTAATCTACCGTGACGTTTAATATGCCCAATACATTTCCCTTTCCTAGACATGATGTTTGTGAGTCAGTCTTGTTCCATGTTCAGATCTTGTAAATTGTCAGCACTTGTTTTCTGCTTGACTCCCGTATTCGAATTGTTATGTAACAGTAATATTTAAAAACTTGGGTTTTAGTACCTCGGTTATTGCCAAATGGCCAATGGTTCTCGTCTGTATGTTATAACAACGGATAAGAGCGCTCGGCCTTAAATCTCGGGTGTGCTGATGTTAAACATCCGGTGTGCTGATGCTGAGGTAGCGGGTTCAACCCCAACACAGGTCAGCTGGACTAAAATGTTGACTTCTCGTCCTTGACTTTGGGACGTTAGTTAAAAGTACCTCGGAAGTCGGATTGGGTCCGTCTGATGGCAAGGTATACTGGTAATATGGAAAGTGAAACCACACGCCAAAATCAACCCAGTGCACCACCACCACCACCACCGCCGCCGCCGCCGCAGCAGCAGCAGCACGGGTAAGGACTACGCTTGAGTTCTAAGCGAGCAAGCGCGAAAAAAAAAAATAAAACACACCCCAAAACAACATATGTATGTTGCCACATGAATAAAGTATGTTCTCAAAAAATAATACTTTGATTTGTTCGCGGTATTGTGCTATACAAATATGAGTCGAGCAACATATACCCAATGCCATAAGGCGTGTAAACGAGTTGTAATTTTCTTACATAGAGTAGCACAAGGAAGTAGAGAGCAGAGAAAATTGATCCAATACAACAATTCTGAGTTATAGGCAGACCTCGCCTGCTTGGTACAACGTGTAAATCAACAACAAATGACAAGTGGAATTAGTCAGCTTTTCAAGAGCACAGTCATTAAGTGAGAGAATGGACGTTGCGGCTAGAAAGCCATCTCCAGCACAGAAACAACAAACCGACACTGATACAGCTGCATTTTATTAAAGTTATTTAGCTGACGTATGCTAGTCTAGTGGTTCTCAACCGGTGGGGATATCCTTCCAAATGTTACGGTTTCCGGGGAAAAGGGGGGGGGGGGTGTAAGATTATTTTAAGATCGTGTTATTATTACAAGATTGACTGATTATTATTATAACCGATTACTTGCTATTGTTTCTCTCCACACTTTACGGTTCTGTACATCTCGCTCTTCTGAAATTTGTTTTATAACGTAAGTAGATCTGCAAATCACGTTTTATGTAGACGTCTAGACTTGTTCTAGTGTGTATTATTAAATTTAGCTTCAATTTTCACGTATACTGTGTAGGGACCCAGGGAATGGGGGGGGGGGGGGGGGGGGGGGGGGTTAATAGGGAGGAAATACAAAAGGAGGAGGGGAATGACATTCTGAACATAAGGTGAAGGGGTGCATGGGCCAAAAAAAGGTTGAGAACCACTGCTCTAGTGAAAATAGACTAGACACAGAATGACTTCAGCATTATCATACCCCATACACGTGGGGATATAATGCTTATTGCGCTTGCCGGCCATGACAGTGATTCGCGTTCAAACTCCAGCAGAGATATTTTTTTTTTCCCCAGCCAGTACGGCTGTGGGGACGACCAAGCCTCGTGAAAATTGATATCGGACAACTGCCCGGGAAGGAAAGGCATTGAAAAGAGGAACTGATCATCCCACCTGATATTTCATGGCCTAGACCAAGTACTTAACACACCAACTACAAGAGCTGTTATGGGACTACCTTTACCAGAACAATCTACACTGCTACAGTTGCATCTGTCACAGGATTATCCTCATCCCTGGACCATTACATGGTGTTGGCAACAAGCATCTTTCCAAGGAATAATCTAGTTCAATCATTTGAACATCTGTAACCTGCCTGTGAACTGTAATTGTTAAATACTTCTGTTCGACGTGTTGTCTTCTTCTACATTATACTTTTACAAAAGCAGATATAAATTTGTGTTTATCCACATCTTCATAGAGTTCGCCCTCACATGGAGCTGATGTAAAGGAAACAGTTTTGTTGAGTCCTACAACAGCCAACAAACGTTCAGCCAACATTTTACCAATTCCGTAGTCACTTTGATGTGTATCTCTTATCTTTGATTTGTTGTACAAGTGGTATCTCATACTGTTTAGATATCAGGAGTGTAAAGACTCGTTTACTTCGGTGAGGTTGGCAATATGCATACTGGTGGTCTGAATAATTCGATTCCCTCTTGGTTCTGTAGTTGCCTCATATATCTTGGTCTCATCAAGGTTTATGAATATCTCAGGGACAGATAGTCTTCCACCTTCTTTCGTCAACTTGTCAGACTCTTCATGTCCAGATAAGTTGCAATGAGATGCGATGCACTGTATTACAACTCTTGATGGCATGGTTCACAAAGTGCTGCTCTTGGGGCTGTTAGTTCTGCGCAGTTTTTGCTCTTCATCTTGAGACAACCAACATGACATTTGTGAAGAGAGCTACATGTTTCCCTTCAGTTTTCTCTGCCAATAACATGTTTGCCGTAGTAATTAAATCCTCTGCTTTTGTTCAGAAGTTGCGATTATGTACCACGTGATAATCCTTCAAAGTGCCTAATTTTGTTGTGCCACATCCTTTATACTTCTCCTACAATTTCACTGAAGCTGCTCTACTTCTTTCATCAGGCAATAAATGTTCTCAACTTCACTTTCTCGTTCATTTGCTCTCTCTCTCTCTCTCTCTCTCTCTCTCTCTCTCTCTCTCTCTCTCTCTCTCTCTCTCTCTCTCTCTCTCTCTCTCTCCACAGATTACAGACACTCACACACACGAGAGCGAGCACACTCACTCATACACGTACCTACCTACCCCTGCGAATCTGTATCCCTTACACCTCATCCTTCACTCACTTCATCTACAGCGATAATGCTGCAACGCATAAACACCCCACACAATGCCCTAAGCTTTAATATTTAATGGAGAAGATAACAAGTTATGGAAGCATTAGCAACAGTTTAACAACTGCCATTACAGAAGCGATAGAAAGATAGAAGAAAATGACGGGGAAGATAATGCAACATTTTCTGCAAACGCATTCTTGGATCATTCAAAGGAGACATTTCTCGCATTCCGGATTAAAGATAGAGACGGATGAGAGAGGGTGGGGTAATGAATAACGACGTAGGGGCGAAAGAAAAATTGCTCTTGCATTTTTGGTTTTATTTCCATTGACAGTACGGATCCGGGGCTGAGATATAGCCAGACGGATGAGAAAGCGACGGGAGGAGAAAATGAGAAGGTAAACTGAGACAGAACGTTGGAAACAGGGAAGACATAATGTACTTTAAATATGGGAATGAGAGACCAGTTGGAAACGGATGGTAGTGGGAAAGCACGGCACCAAAGGAATCCAAGAAATAATTGTGTGGTCAGTGTACAATTGAAAATATCACATATATAACCATGTATACAACTGACACAGTCACAGGAATAATGATGTGCTCAGTGTACAACTGAAACAATCACAGGTATAACCATGAGGCCAGTGTACAATTGAAAAAAATCACAAAATATAACGATATGGTCAATATAAAACTAAAACAATGACAGATCTAATTTTGTGATCAATGTACAGTTTCACAGCATACCCTTTAGCAAGGAACTGTGTCTTTTTATACGTCCATAGTAGCTTGAGTGTCTGACATTGATCTCATGCAGTCATGCATTCTGACACCCCAGCCTCCTACCTCGATTATGTGCGACTTGGCCCTACTGTGCGGTCGTCCAGATACAGTCAGTGTATAAAGACTCTTAGCTCCGCTCACTGATGAAAATCATACTCTCATTTCCCAAAAATTTACAGAAAAAGAACACGATGTAGAAGATCAGCTTGTAAAAGAACACAATTTGAAAAAGCAAAAGACGTTGCTGGCAACACACTTTCATGGGCAAAGAAAAACAGCATGAATCAAAGACAGAAATGACACTAAATTACATTCAAAGCATAATAGTATTATGTAAACATCATCTTCGTGTGCCCTGTCAAAAGGCGTCCAGTAGACGTTCATGCATACATGGCTCCTTCCCTGGTATTGTGGAGCAACTCCGCTGATGATGTAACGTCAAGCCACCGTCCCAGACCAGCACACGTCAGCAATATAATCAAAACATCATTTTCACTCCTCATCATCAAATGTCATGCCGGCTGGCGTAGGCGTTCATGACTTTCAACAGATCTCGGTCTTTGGTTTTCTGGATCAACTCTGCTGATGATATTCCTCCATGCCACCGTCTCAATCCATCCAGCATCATTTCTCTTGGTCTGCCTCTGCCTCTCTCCCCATCGATCTTTCCAGTTGTCAAGATGTTGTCCAATGCCTCTCTTCTCATCACATGACCCAAAAAGCTGTATGTCTCTTTTTTATTGTTGTATATAATGTTCTTGTTTCATTAGCCTCTTTCGGGCAGTCGTTGTTAGTTGCTTTGCCAGTCCAAGGAATTCGCAACATTCGTCTCAGGAACAACATCTCTATTGCTTTCGAGTTCTTCCTAATTTGTTCATTTACATTCCAAGATTCCATTTTCACTAGCTTATCTTGTTTTCCCCAGTACTTTCAGCCAGACGAGAAGCAACACACCAAGACACGCGACCATGTTTCCACTTCGTATTTTCCCCCGGAAAACGGTAATCGATCAGCAGACACTCTAGGGTGGAATTCGGACGATAATAAAGAATACAGAACGCTGTTTGCGTCCCAAAAACCCCAAGACATAATACAGAATGGAGCCCGAAATAAATCGCCAGGGATGGGCGGATCAACAACTTGAATACATTAAGTCTTCTTTAAGAAATGGATTCAATTGTTGGCATGGGTCTACTCAGCAACAGGCACTGATAAGATCGTCTTAGATGTCTGGCGGAGAGCTACCATAGTACCATCAGGAAAAAGCAGAAAGACTGCCGCAGAGTAACACATATCCAAAGAAATGTAATACCAGGACAACACTGCCGTAGGGGTGTGAAATAACACAGCTGTCACATATACCAAGTCACTGTATCATTGTATATGGTGACCAAATTACCGCCTTGATTCTCTAGACAAGGACCAAATCCTGAAAAGTATAGCGTACTCATTTTGCAAGCCTGCCTCGTCCCCCATGGCCGTACTGGTTGTACAGAAAACGACGTCTCACTTTTGGGGACTGAACCAGGACCACAGTTAGTAACCAAGTGCACTACCCACAGAGTTACTTTGAAAGAAGACGCTTTAACACACCTTATGGTGCATTGTATACATGGTGCTAGACACAGCTGTGCAGGCCAGTGGGCACTCGGTGAGATGTAGTCAATATCACGATAACCAAGACATTTCCTACTACCCATTTTAGGTTCGGTCGATCTGGGAGCCTATGTTAATATTAAAATTCCGTCCTGATGCGGATTCGAACCCATGGATACACGACCGGCAGCCAAACGTCTGGACACTATGCATGCGCAACTCCTTATTATGTCACCATGGCTTTTATAACTGTTTAAATACTTTAGTGCATTTGTCAAAAGTAAAATTACAATTGCCAGAGATGACACAAAGATGTCAAATGCAGCCTGATTAAATTTGCAATGTCTTTTTAGGGGCGGAAATTAGATTTCTGTGAATTAACTGTGAGGGAAATCTCATTATAAAAGGGATAAAAACAAACACCTAAAGGCCAATTTCCATTCCCCCAAAAGACAACCTCTACAAAAAGTGGCAGTCTGACCCCAGGGGATCACAGGGGCGGGTGGACATTGCTGCACAGAGACTGTCTGCTCAAGCATTGCGGCGCCACTTGCTTATTGTGAACGTTTTGTATACGTCTGCTGATAATGTATGAGTGTTAAGTTTATGAGCGTGTGTGTGCGTGCGAGAGAGAGAGAGAGAGAGAGAGAGAGACGAGAGAGAGAGAGAGAGAGAGAGAGAGAGGGGGTGGGGGGGCAGCGAGCGCGCGCGTGAGAGAGAGAGAGAGAGAGAGAGAGAGAGAGAGAGAGAGAGAGAGAGAGAGAGAGAGAGAGAGAGAGAGAGAGAGAGGGTGACGGGGATAGAAGGAGAGAGAGACGCCGATGTCAGTGGATGTCACCAACAGGAAACGTCCTAATACTCAGATCTACAAATGAACTGTGCTTGCCAGGTGGGAGTCACAATCGTCTCCCTCTTCTTCTTTCGACTCCATCTCTTCCTCTTATTTTCGTCTTCTTCTGCTCTTCCGCCTCTTGCTTTTCCTCCATTAGTTTTGAGTTTGGGCGTCAAGCTATGAAGAAATCCGACGATACCTGTGGTATATGCTTCCTCAATGGTGCTATTTGTAGCCTCCAATATTAAAACTTCTACAGTATGTGGGGGAGACCTCTTGTTCTGTTTCCGATGTGTCTTAGGAGCTGGAGCTCTTTGTCTGCCACTGTCTTGTGACAACTTTGTGACATGAACAAACCATCAATTTATTGCTTTCTATAAGGGGCGTTCATTTGAAATCCGTTGTGTCGCACCGCGCATAGTTGCGTACGTTGAACATGATCATGTCACAGTCATGTGATAAGTACTGACCAATGAATAAAAGAGCACGTGCTTATCTTCCCGTGATGCATAGGTTCTGTTTCTGACCGTTGAGAAAATGGCCGGGTTGATCCAACATCCGTCCAAAGAAGCTCAAAGAGCGGTGATTCAGTTTCTTTCATTTGAAGGATGTCGACCAGTGGACATTCATCGAAGAATGCAGGCAGCGTACGGTAACAAATGTGTGTCGAAGACAACAGTGACAGACTGGGCACGAATGTTTCGGAAAGGACGTCAGTTCACGACAGATCTTCGACGGCCGGGTCAAGCGCATATTGTTGCAACAGAAAAAACCATCGCCAAAATTGATGCAGCAGTATAGATGAACCGTTGTCGAAGCATACGTTCGCTAGCGAAAGGATTTGATGTGTCAACTTGGGACAATTCAAAAGGTTGTTCGTAAGAAATTGCAATATCGGAAGGTGTGTTCACAGTGGGTACCACGGATGTTGACCGACCACCAAAAAGAGGAACGCATGGGATGGTGTTTGAACCACTTGCTGCGTTACAGAGTGGAGGGTGATGCATTTCTCTTCCGCAGAGTGGCAAGCGATGAATCATGGTGTCACCACTTTGAGCCGAGCAGCAAAAGACAGAGCATGCAATGGAAGCATGCTGGATCACCAAAAGCCACAAAATTTAAGTTACAGGTTTCCGCTGGTAAGGTTATGTAAGGTAATTTTTTACCATGAAAGGCTATTGTTGGCCGACTTTAAAGAACCTGGTGTCAACATCAACTCTACCCACTACTTGCAAACACTAGTCTACACACTACTTGCAAACACTAGATAAGCTCCAAAAAGCCATCAAGCATAAACGACTCGGTATGATTTCTCGCGGTGTGATTTTGTTGCACGATAATGCTCGCCCGCATGACGCAAAGATTGTGCAGGAAGCATTAGCAAGGAAGAAGTATGAAATTCTGCAACATCCAGCCTATAGTCCTGATTTGTCACCATGTGATTTTCATTTGTTCGGACCTCTAAAAAATAAAACTCTCAAGAGGCAACGATTTCACACAGATGCAGATGTAATGAACGCGGTAAACACTTGGTTCAGTGAGCAACGACAATCCTTTTTTTTTTTTTTGCTGACGGCATTCGCCGCCTACCTAAGCAATGGAATGCTTGCTTGAATGCCTACGGCTACTACTACTGACCAGTCCATGGTGCATAATTCATTCAAAATGAATGCTATGTTTAATTCTACCACACCTGTTAATGTTTCTTTATGCTTTTGTGATAAAGCCATTGGAACGGGTTTCAAATGAACGTCCCTAATAGGTATAGCCTAAAGCTGTCCCTACTGTCGGGATATGATTATTTCAGATTGTATTTCTTTTATTGACATAAAAATTTCATTTCAGATATTTAATTTTATTTTTACTTCTCCCTTTCTCGTTGTTAGTGTTCAAGACTGGCAATAATAGCACCATATTAGGTAAATGTAAAGTAACACTGTTTGCCACATTTCTTTAATATGGGCTGTTTATATCTGGAAATACGACAATTACAGTCGTTACTCAGCTCTACAGTCTAGTTCTTACTTTTCGAGTTGCCCAATCTCTACTTCGGTAACAAAACCACGTGTAGGACTCTCTTATACGTACTGGGTATATGGTGCTAGCCTCATATGTTTTTAGACGAGTCGGGATTCGATGAGTGGTGTAGTCAATATACCGAAGTCCGCCTTTACTTCCCAGGACATCTCCTACACAAGCTCTACTTGGGACAATAGATGTCTTGCACATCTGGTCAGTTATGGTTCGCGGAGTGACAAATGAAGGCAACATAAACCTGGAACTGAAACTGTCTGCTGACACTTGTTCATACTTATGTCACAAAGGACAAGGTACACATATCGACATGCCTATAATTTTGAAACTTTCTATTGTCTGCCGCGTGCTCTTATAGCTATGTCTGTTATGTCTTCTATGATCGGCAATCAATACATGAAATATATTTATCATGTTACGTGTAACTGCAGTATACACCTGGCGAGAGGCAAAGAGATATGCCAGGCAATAACTTGTGCAATATATGACTAACTGACTGATTACTGACTGATTTGCATCTTACCGTCTTGACAGACGATAGTAGAGACCATGTGTTGCCCATGCAGCGTGATCTCTCTCTCTCTCTCTCTCTCTCTCTCTCTCTCTCTTCTCTCTCTCTCTCTCTCTCTCTCTCTCTCTCTCTCTCTCTCTCTCTCTGCCTAGTTTACTACAGGTGAAAGGTAACACCTATACAATCTGGAACAAGATAAGCTGCTAAAGCTGCCGGATCAGCAAAGCAATGCTCTAACTGTCCGCCTGTTGAAACTTTGATCCTAGACAGTTGCCGACCATTGATAGGGCTTTGTCTGCTCTGCCATGACATTTAGTCTTTAGGTTTCATTTCATTACAATAATTCTAAGGAAACTTCAGCGAGCACTAGACAACACATTTGAGGAAACACTAAATGTATATTTACGTCTCACACTCGGCCCTTCCAAGCACTCTTCTTACGCACATCAATTCTCTATTATGCATGTTAGATTCACATAGAAACACACACAAGGTAACTTGAACGATGTGAATATAAACAATACACATAAAAAGAAAGGACACGTGATGTTCATCTACTGCCAACACAAGACACGAATAAATGACTTTCGGGCGGGGGAGGGAGGGGGAGAAGAGAGAAGAGGGAGCGAGAGAGAGAGAGATTGAGAGAGAGAGAGAGAGAGAGAGAGAGAGAGAGAGAGAGAGAGAGAGAGAGAGAGAGAGAGAGAGAGAGAGAGAGAGAGAGAGAGAGAGAGAGAGGTAAACATTATTTTTTCCAGGAAGGTCAACATTATCATCTCATGTTCGCCCAACGTCAAGATAATCTGCTTAGGCTGCCGATCTGGATCTGTAAAGAACCGATGTCGGATAAATGTCCTGGGAGGGATCAATGTAATCCCCTACATACCCGACATCCAGCGTATTCCATACTACTGTGTGATGGCCGGCTGTGGGGACACACAAATATGCCCGATCGCTGTTAGAGGACATCGCCAAAACACGACGTTACAGCCGTTCAAGATGTCACCAGAACAAACCGTTACAGTTGTTTAAGATTCCACCAGAATAACACGCTTGAGGTGTTCATAATACCACAAAACGAAAACATTACAGCTGTTACCGATCCACCAAATCAAAGCATTACAGCTGTTCAAGATACATAGGTTAGTTTAGTTTGGTTTAGTCGGGCTTAAACGGGCTTGGTAGAATCAGCGGGGAAAGAAGACCCTGTTGAGCTTGACTCTAGTCCGACTTTGTGAAGACACATGAAGGGTGTAGCATAGGTGGGAGCGCAAGCGCAATTGAAATACCACTACTTTTATCATTTCTTTACTTATTCAGTCAGTCGGTGGAGATTTGCCCGCAACAGACGAGCAATATCTCCGGCGGGCCTATTCTCGCCTGTCGCGAGATCCGCACAGTGGAAGGATGGGAGATTTGCTCGCAACAGACGAGAAATATCTCCGGCGATATCTCCGGCGGGCCAATTCCCGGTGGTTGTTGGATCCGCACAAGCCAGGCGGGGAGTCTGACGGTAGTACACGCTTTACACAGGTCCGGACACTTGTTATTGACAGATGTACGTGTCCTATGGTCCAGGCGCGTACGAGGCCCTCACCTGTAAGACTTGGCTGAACGCCTCTAGGTCGGGTCCCTTGGTTCCAGGGTCTGGCCACCACTCGCCACCTGCTCGTGGAGGCGAGGTCTCGGAGGTTTGACGCTGAGCCGTCAGCGTCTGCAGCCTACCTTGTTCCAGACGTTTTGGTTACCCATTCCTCTGGAGTACATAGGGCAAGGCCGAGAGAGGGAACATGTAGTTTGGGCACCACATGTTTCTCTGAAGCTCTGCCCAGGCATTGAGATGGAATCCATTCCTCTGGAGTACACAGGGCAAGGCCGAGAGAGGGAACATGTAGTTCGGGCACCACATGTTTCTCTGAAGCTCTGTCCAGGCATTGAGATGGAATCTTGGCCACATTCCAACTCACATACTTTGGTCTGTCAAGACTGTAAGGTGCCACAGTTTAGTCGACGGTTCAACATCATGGCACACGAGTGTAACCTTTAAGTGCCCCGTTCTACTCCTAACTCAAGCCTGATTCTGGAGAATCTTAACTCAGTGCACGAACTCCGTAGCACCAACGAGGATCTTGAAATACTTTGGGTAGATTTCTACTCGAAATTTTGCCCGTGGCAGCGCCGTTAGGCTACTCTTTTTCGATTTCCAACTGCCAAGGGATTTTTTGCGTGCGCAACAATACACACGAGCGTCTGATCTCACTACCCAGAGACCGGGGCAATTTTGTTACTAGAAGTCCACGTGAAAATATCCCGGCCCTCACCGGGGCTTGAACCCGCGACCTCCAGTACTCGAGGCAGACACCATACCTCGAGACCACTCAGCATAAGCAGAGACATTAATGTTGTTGAGAATTAACTATGCGCGAACGCCAGTACTGGGAGGCCTCCGTTAACGTTGGAGTTATGTTATTGGAAAACGCGACTTTAAGTGAAACGACGTATAGCGAAACACTATTTCCAATAGAATTAAATGAAATACAGTGTATTATGTAATGTTTATTTTGATGGTTGTTGATATTTATTGGCTAAATAGAGGTGGGTTGGAGGGCTAGTGGTAGAATTATTGGGATGCAGAGGCATTAAAACCAAGTCTCGTTCCAAAACTATCATCAGCACTACTAGCAATACTCTCACCCGCTTTCTTAGCTAGATTTTCATAGAGAGACGTTGCTTTCTTCTGGATAGCCATCTTGCTCACCTGTATATTCCGTTGGTTCTGGTCTTCCAACCAGACGGCCAATAGTGCTTCCATGTTCTCCATAAGAGTACTTCTGGTACCAGTGATCTTGGAAGTACTCAAATGGGTTAGATTTTTATCACCCTCTTTGATTTTGTCAGCACCTGCACGAATTGTCCTTACCGTGGTTGAAGGTAAATCAAGGACTTTACTGATATCAAAAGCCCGATCGCCAGCATCAAAACGACTAACACATCTAAAAAAAAGTCGCTTAAAAGTCGACAGGGTCGACTTCATTACACCGGGTTTTATCCCATATAGCTCGGTCTCTTTCCGCAGCACGAAAAGCGTCGCACAAAGCACGTACTCCGTAGCTTTTAGCGACGACCCACAGGAGTCTCCGAAACATTTAACTCGTAAACCGAAGGACGCGGCCCGGAATCGAACCCACAACCTTCGGAACACGAGTCAAACGGCTTGACCACTTCGCCACAAAGCGACTTTTCCTGGTTCTCTTACAACCAGGCATATTATCAGCAATTACTGTGCGCCTTGAACTCATAATTATAGGTAATTACACGATAAAATCCTGGAAAAACGCACTGCACAAAATGTAAAATGGCGACGATAACGCAGCATAGCAACACAGGTGACAACGTTATAACGGAACATAGCGACGTAAAGTGAAGTTATGTCCCATTGTGACAACGACGTTATAGCGAAACGACGTAAACCGAAGCGATCTTTAGCGGAGCTATCCTGTAGTAGAGATATAGAACAAAATACAAATGGACGGGGACGCAATTGCAAGTACTATTAAATATATCAATCGTGTGCTCAAGATTGCCCAATCGCCGCGACTGACATCCGTCAATCGATGTGGACCCGAACGATCAGGACTTCTCACTGGCAAGGAACACCAGGCCTCCTAAATCCAGTGAGCAACGATAAAATTGATTATTTGGTTGTTTCGAGATTTGAAATTTAAATATTGAGCACAACCCACTACTGGCAACGCCGATCGCATTCCGGCACGAACCTAAGGCCTATCCACGTCATGGCCTACGATGGGTAGCGTTGTGGTATTCCGGTGTGATAATTTGGCGTGTCCAGTGTGTGCTGCGTGGTTACTCACCCGCTTCACACGCGTGATCCGGGGCTTGTTTCCGGATCCGGTCAGGGATATGCACTACTGACGAGCTCAAACGAGGGCGAAACTCGAGTATGGTGCTTCCATGACGTGGATAGGCCTTAGGTTCGTGCCGGAATGCGATCGGCGTTGCCAGTAGTGGGTTGTGCTCAATATTTAAATTTCAAATCCCGAAACAACCAAATAATCAATTTTATCGTTGCTCACTGGATTTAGGAGGCCTGGTGTTCCTTGCCAGTGAGAAGTCCTGATCGTTCGGGTCCACATCGATTGACGGATGTCAGTCGCGGCGATTGGGCAATCTTGAGCATGGCCTACGATGGGTAGCGTTGTGGTATTCCGGTGTGATAATTTGGCGTGTCCAGTGTGTGCTGCGTGGTTACTCACCCGCTTCACACGCGTGATCCGGGGCTTGTTTCCGGATCCGGTCAGGGATATGCACTACTGACGAGCTCAAACGAGGGCGAAACTCGAGTATGGTGCTTCCATGACGTGGATAGGCCTTAGGTTCGTGCCGGAATGCGATCGGCGTTGCCAGTAGTGGGTTGTGCTCAATATTTAAATATTATTATATTTGTATTGATTTAAAAGCATTTATTGAATGTTTTTCGTACTTTTTCTATTTGTTTACCGTCGCGATGGCACTACTTTTGACTATGCAAATTAGACTTGGTCTGCACAAAAACTTCCATAGATTAAACTAGGTTAGGGACGAAAGGCATAAAACGTTAGAACGAAGACAGGACATTGACATTTAACATTAATTAAACTATATTCTTTTTGTACGTGGGCATGTCTTTGTCATTGTACCAAATTGTCAAGAATAACGTGTCGTTTACAACTTGTTAATTGGTGCTGCTCTGTGAACCAGGGTGAACAACAGCTGATTAGGAAACACGTGTGTATGCCGAAGTGCCAAACGAGGTGACCTGTGTTACCGGATGGTGTTCCTGATTCTCGGGAACATTAAGTTGAGTATACTCAATATATTTGGCATGCAATGTGATTAATAGTGCATCTCTTTTTCAGCTTGTGATGCATTAGCATATTTTTGTGCTCTGTTTTTCAGGATAAAATTTTCCAAGTTATAAACTAAGAGTCCAATTTGCAGTGCTCAGATATTAAGAAACATAACATATCAAAGATAAATAAGTGATTAAAGACTTCAGTGCGGGTCATTGCTTGCTAATTACCCAACAACATGGCTACTTTATGATTTTGTAAAAGCAGGCAAAGTATTACAATACACAGGAAAGGAGCTAGAACAATATGCTGATCAAAAATTTAAAGAAGCAAAAGATGCTGAGAGAGCTGAACGGATACGAAAAGAAGATGCGGTGAGAGATGAACGCGCACGAGAAAGAGAACAAGAAAGACAACATCAATTAGAATTAAAACAGAAGCAGTTAGAACATGATAAGGAGATTAAGCTAAAGCAATTAGATCAGGAGAAAGAATTAAAACAAAAAGAATTAGATCTAAAGCAAAAAGAGATAGATGAAATGGCAAGAGTTAAGGAAAAACACATTCAAGTAGAATCAGAGACACAGTTGAAGATGAAAGGTATGGATGTAGACTCACACGCAGAGATCTCTGCTACTAAACTAAAAAGTCAACAAGAAAAAAATAAGTTCAACAAATACAAAAATATTATCAAACCATATTGTAAAGAGGATTCCATATCAGCCTGGACAGAAAATGTCGAGTATCAGTTTAAATACCACCAAGTTCCAATAGAGATGTGGGCTATGATTTATATGAAAAACCTGAGTGGTGAGCCCCTTAAAGTGATAGAATCTATACCAACTGATCTTAGATCTAACTATCAGTACATCCATGATAGGATAATGCAACACTTTTTACTTGATGCCCCAGGGTATCAGGTTCAGTTCTCAAATTTAAAACCAAAACCTAGTGAGACTTTCATTGATTACGTCTCAAATGTTCAAAGTGTACTAAATAGGTGGCTTAAAGCAGCTAACATAGGTAAAGATTTTGACAGACTTAAAAATCTAATAGCCATGGATAAAGTCATATCCACTATACTATCTCCTTTTGCTAAATTCCTGCAGCAGTCAGACATTGAGAACATAGAACAATTCGAAAAGAAAGGCTCTGCATATTTTTCCTCAAATAGAGATATTTTTAAGACTTCAAATGACTCTGAAATAGGTTCCTTTGTAAAGGACCAACCTAAAAATTATCAAAGTAATAGAAAACCATTTCATAAAGTTGATAAGAAAGAAAGGAAAGTGTCGAAATGTATCTACTGTCAACTGTTGCATGACACTTATTCTATGTGTGATAAATCGCCAAACTATCCGGCGCATCTTGAAAATGTTATTAAGAAGCAACAAAACAAGCGATCTGCATACAGGCGTGCAATCAAATGCTTCTTTTGTTCCAGCTACGGCCATTATTCAAATAAGTGCCTGGGCCGCCAACGTATGAAAGCCAACAATGCTATTTTGATTGATACATCTTCTGATAGTGGTAGTGAGACTGAGTGTGAAGTTGAAAATGTATTACCTTTTAAGCAATCTGAAGATGTGTGTTGTGTGAACGATGTATTAAGCTTTGACAATTGTGACCAATGTCACCAATTTCATGCAGACGGAAAATTAGAATGTGGGCATATTGTAACATCCTCCGTAGAGAATGCAAATGCAGTTATAGCCTCCAGAGGCAATCTATTGTTTCACTCTGCAATGGTCAATGATAAGCTATGCCATGCCGATGTTTGCTTGACAGTGGGAGCTCTATTATTGGTGTGAAAAAGGAACTTGTTAATCCAAAGGATTACACTGGTGACTCTGTAAAATGCCGGACTTTTTCTGGTAATATAGAAACCTATCCTCTGGCAAGAGCCCATATAAACACCCCGTTCCTTTCTGGTACCTTTACTTGTGCAATACTAGACAACCCTTGTGTTGATTTAATTCTTGGGTGTCTACCCCAGCTAAGGCACTGTACAGATGAAGATATACCTGTCTGGGAGGAGAAGAATGGTTTCACTCCAGTGAACAGTGCAGAAATCCTCGGACATCACAGTCCTAACAAAGGTGCTAGACCCATAACACTTGAAACTGGTCAATACGTAATGGTGCTACTACCAGACAAGCATAATAAAATGTTAACTTCATGGCAAGGGCCTTTCAAGGTGATACAACAACTTTCAGATGTTGACTATGAAATATCGATAAACGGACACTTAAAGATATTCCATGTCAACATGTTGAAACCTTACTTTTCACGACAAGAGACAGAAGTAGAGACAGACGAACATAGTGCACCCACACCTAGTGATCAGACGACAGACGTACACAACGCAACTACACTAGTTAGCGAGACTGGCAAATCCGACGATATCCATACATCTAGTGAGAATACAGAATACGCACTTAGCACCACCACCGTACTGAATCAGGTAGACGACGACGGAATGGAACTACCTGTTCCTAGTGTAGACAAGACTGCGACATTGGATAGCATACGGATAGAACAGGAACTAACCGATGGTCAACGACGACAATTAATAGAATTAGTGACAGAGTATAAAGACATATTTTCTGACATTCCAGGTAGGACGGACAGAATCGAGCACTCCATTCTTCTTTCGGACTCTAAGCCTATTAAATGCAGGCCGTACTCAATCCCACTCAGCTATAGGGAAAATCTAAATAAGGAAATACTTAATTTAGAAGCTAGTGGGATCATCCAGAAGTCTACATCTGAGTACTCCTTTCCAATCGTCCTAGTTAAGAAAAAAGACTCCACAATTCGTCTGTGTGTGGACTATCGAAAACTCAACAACATCACCAAGATCGACGCAGAACCAATTCCTTCCTGCGAAGATCTTATTCTTGACATGTCCACCTCCAAATTCTTTTCTAAATTAGATCTTACTAAGGGATATTGGCAGGTCCCTATGCAGACTCAATTCATTCATCTTACTGCTTTTTCAACACCTTTAGGACTTTACGAGTGGCGTTTTCTTCCTTTCGGACTTCGAAACGCTCCTGCCACTTTCGTACGCTTAACTAGAGATCTACTGCATGGAGTGACGAATACAGTGACGTATATAGATGATATATGTGTCCATAATGATGACTGGACAACACACCTACTGAAACTAAGACATGTCTTTGATAGGTTGCGACTCTTCGGTCTCACTGTCAAACCGAGCAAAGTCGAATTGGGCCTAAAAGAAATTGATTTTTTGGGTCATGTCATTTCACAAGGTCAACTAAAAACTGACAATAGGATTATTACAAAAATTATGAACCTGACCATGCCTACAACAAAGAAGCAGGTCAGAAGCCTTTTGGGGTTAGTAAATTACTATAGCAAATTCATACCAAACTTAGCGGAAATTACAAGTGTATTTTCCAATGTTTTAAAAGCATCGGTAAAATTAGATGTCAAAGATGCATTATTAATTTCTGCATTGTCAAAATTGAAAATCCTGTTTAGTAATGTACCAATCCTCCGCTTGCCTAATCCTAGGCTCGTTTATTATCTTAGGACAGATGCCAGCAGAATCTCCATCGCTGCAGTGCTAGGCCAATTTTATGAGGGCATCTTCCATCCGATTTGCTACGTGAGCCGTAAGATCACACCTGCTGAGTCCAGATATTCCATATCAGAGTTGGAAGCCCTAAGCGTCATCTATGCGGTGAGGAAGCTCCATCGATTTCTAGCGGGTGTTCACTTCGTCGTCCAGACTGACAACTCCCCAATCACGGTCATACAAAGTGGTGTGCATCGGAATGACCGTATATACAGGTGGTCGCTAATCCTACAAAACTATATGTTTAGTATAGAGCATATTAAGGGTAAGGACAACATTCTTGCTGATACCCTTAGTCGACCATCTGAGGTAGAAATACCGGAGATTCCACATAAGAGTGTAGAGTAATAGAGTATTAGTACATTAGAATATTCTATGTGACATGTTTCTACTAATACATAGATATTACGTGCTGAACTATGTACTAAGAACAGCGAACTACCATGTGTCCGTAGACATTAAAAGAAGAACTGTGCTGCGAGAACAAATGTATCAACGTATGAACTGGAACAACTCATTACTTACTAAGCTCCACAGGTGTTCCGGCGAATCATTTGTATTAAGCAGAGAAAAACAGTGTCAGAACATTACATAAATACAGACACGAAAATACTGGTCTACGACACAATCGAACTCTACAGGTGCAATATCCATAGGACACAAGTATGACTGTGTAATGTGTTTAATATACCCAGGACAAGTGTGAATATATAGTATGCCAATGAAAGCAATTTCTTAACATTAGGGCAATGACTAACCTGAGGTATTTAAATACTATGTATATATAAACTTATTGTGATATGTAGTATAACATTTTAATATAGTGATACATTATAGGTAGATTAGTTCACTTTAATTTACATTTAGATTTAGACAAGATTTTTTTAAAGTAGTTTAGATAAGATTAATTAGATAGATCATTAATTTACCCACTTACTTACCTTAAAAGTAGAATAGGATAGTAATTTAAACGTAATAACAACTAATTAGATAGTATTATTACCATTTAGGTTTATTACATTTCACTTTGTTTCATTTCATTTGAGTTCATCCCATCTTAATGAACCAGTCCATTTAACAAACGTGATCATGTAGTATTAGGATTAATGTACATCATTATTATAGGATAAAAAGATTATACAATTAAACATACATCATTTACATCATTTAGAGTAAGAATATCAATCATATATTTTTTTTTCATCTAAAGACATTATTTATAATTATATTTCACATTACCCATGTTTGAAAGGTACATAATTCATTACATTTCACATTACCCAGTTCATAAAGGTACATAACTCATCTCACATCAATTTCATCTTAATTAGTTAGATTGCATCCCTTACATTAGAGAAATATCAGGATTAATGTGGCTAAATAGATTAAAGTAGGTAACACATTAAATACATATTTATAGGACTATTATTAGTATGTCAGTATTTAGAGTATTATTTCAGTAGAAGATAGTAGTTAGTAATACCAGGGTACAAACCATCAACCCTGTTTCTTACATGTAAATATGTGTAAATACATGACTCGTGCAGCAATTTACGCACAGTCATTGAGCTCAACTTTGTCAAACTGAGCCAATCTTGTACAGTGTCACTCCAAGGTTTTTAAATAATTGTGAGGTTAAAAGATGTGTGACAGAAGTAAGGGTAAAGGTTGTGTGACAGAAGTGTGAAAGTGAGAGCAAATGTAAATTATACAGGGGAGAGTGAGATCAGTCAGCGGATTTTTTCTGCCGCTCAACGCGATTTTTATTTTTTGTCTGCGTCAGGTGTTTGTTTTCGATGTTAAAAATGTGTTGTCATGAATGTGTTGTGTGCAGGTTAGTATAGATCTTAGAGAAAGTATTTTAAGTCTCATAAGACGGAAACGTAGTCACGAATTAGTGTTATACACTTGTTTGTGGCCACATTTAACCGAATTATGGCACTTGAAAACTAACTTAAATACACATGATAGATAGATACACATGTTAGAAGTTAGATTATACTATTAGTTAGATGCAAACACGCAAACAACCAGAAAAACAAACATATAAATTGCATACATTTTTTGTAGATCAAAGGGAGATAACTCCGGGTCAGAGGACATAATAGACAACGAAACACTAACTTAACAGTGAAAGATAACTTTACACGCAGAAGCGAAATAGGTAAAGCCTGTCGCACACAGCTTGTGTAATGGTTGTTTAATATTATATGGGGGACATGAAGCAATTCATGTGTTGACCCTAAGAAAGTCAACTTTGTATGGGTAGTGAGTTAATTTACTATTTTAGGGCAGGTCTTATAAGACAACGGTCCGGTTCAGACATACCTCTAATTAATATAATATTGCGATTGAGAAGAGGGCTCACGCCAACCAAACAAGTTTGTGGCAATTGCCAGTAGCCAAGTAAAGTGATACTACATTGTGACAATAGTCAGTAGAAGTCTATTGAGTTACCCAAAGCCAGGTTATCAGCAGTCTTTGACAAAAATTAGATACACTAATTTTTTAGAAACCTCTTGCGTCACAACCAACGAGTCAAAGTTGATGACGCAACACAGGAGGGGAGGGTGTGTGTCAAAGACTGGAATATAAAGGCAGGAGGTATGCCTCAAGATAGAAGACCACCGGGAAGAGTGGTCAACCTCAAGTAGATTAGAGGTAATACAGTGCCCCGATATAAGGGCAGGGTAGATGATAGAATGGGGGACTATTAACTAGTTCTCTCATGAGACACGGAGGCAACGACCAGATAGTTAGTACTCTGGTCACGACAGAATCACGCCTACTTGATAGCCACGGAGAAGAGTGCCACTCAATAGGAGAACGGCTGCTACCAGCGTGCTGATTGTAACGGCACGCAAAAAGCCGAAGGACGCATCAAGGTCCTTCCGCGTGCTGTGTAGTCACGCGTGGAGGAAAAGTCAGACTGGGGACTGACTTTGTAGAGAGCAGATCGTTTAGTGTCGATAGGAGTTTTTTGTTTGTAGCCAATTAGATAGAGATTAGCAATAGGGTTAGGAAACTAGTGATAGGCAATTCTGTGGCTTTGTGTGTGATTTGATAGCGACTGTTTTGTAATTGTAAAAAGCCAACGGCAATAAAATGTACCATTTATTTCCTCTCACACGACTTGCAAGTTTCTTGTGTGGTGTGGGAGAAGTAATCCGATGATGCCTGAAACATTGGTTGTTGACACAATGGCTTAGCCATTATAATCGCAACTGCTTCAGCACATCTTAATATCCGTCCATTCTGTGTGTTAAACATGTTGCTTTTACTACTAATGCATGTTATTTCAGATCTATATTTTTTTGTTTAGTTTTAGACACAGCCTTAGAAAGCAGTGTGCTATTACTTCCAAACTATGTATGACAACTGCTGCTGGGTTCAAAAGGTCTTAGAGACGACTCCGTCAGGATTTGCTAATCTGTTCAGTGAAACATCGGAATCTCCCATTCTGATTGTGCCACAGGTAGCATAGGTTTTGTAGGATCCAGGCATTCTGCCTGTGGTATCATCAACCTCTGCAATGTTGATATGAATGGAGGTGTGATCCTTAACATTGATAATACGATTACTGGCATAACATTCGAAAGGGATTCGAAAGATCAACGATTTCTCCTTCATCGTTCTGCATTGTTGAATATGTTCACGTTCTAGCTGTTGAAGGAGTCCGAAACAAATCTATACCAGCTTGAGTCCGCGAACATCAATACAGTTCTGCCCCTGTTGACATGTACAGTCTATATTTGACTTGTATTGCCAAATAAGGACGGGTGTCTAAAACTGTATGCATAGAAACAATGACACCCCCGAGGCTCAGGTTAAGAATGGCCTGATAGGGATCAATGCACCGCTGAAATTTATTACACATGTAACGGTAAAACAGAACACATGCTTAATTAGAGTGAGGGTTAGTCACGCTGGAAAGTAGCCGTTTGTGTTTGTCCGTCTGTGTGTATATGTGTGTGTTTGTCTGTCTGTCTGTCTGTCTGTCTGTGTCCTCACACAAACACATACGGTAGACCATTATCCCTGATTTCATACTGTCTGAATTAGGGTGAAATGGGTCTACTCTCTAATTGGCCTCTTTATGCTCTCAAATAGCGTTTTACGGAATAAGTATGGCAGGGTGTCTGATCTTGAGTGAAGTGTCTGATCTTGAGTGAAGTGTTTGGTCTTGAGTAAAGTGTCTGATCTTGAGTGAAGTGTCTGATCTTGAGTGAAGTGTCTGATCTTGAGTAAAGTGATTGGTCTTGAGTGAAGTGTCTGATCTTGAGTGAAGTGTTTGGTCTTGAGTGTAGTGTTTGGTCTTGAGTGAAGTGTCTGATCTTGAGTGAAGTGTTTGGTCTTGAGTGTAGTGTTTGGTCTTGAGTGAAGTGTCTGATCTTGAGTGAAGTGTTTGGTCTTGAGTAAAGTGTCTGATCTTGAGTGAAGTGTCTGATCTTGAGTAAAGTGTTTGGTCTTGAGTGAAGTGGCTGATCTTGAGTGAAGTGTTTGGTCTTGAGTGTAGTGTTTGGTCTTGAGTGAAGTGTCTGGTCTTGAGTGAAGTGTCTGATCTTGAGTGAAGTGTTTGGTCTTGAGTGAAGTGTTTGGTCTTGAGTGAAGTGTCTGATCTTGAGTGAAGTGTCTGGTCTTGAGTGAAGTGTCTGATCTTGAGTGAAGTGTTTGGTCTTGAGTGTAGTGTTTGGTCTTCAGTGAAGTGTCTGATCTTGAGTGAAGTGTCTGGTCTTGAGTGAAGTGTCTGATCTTGAGTGAAGTGTTTGGTCTTGAGTGTAGTGTTTGGTCTTGAGTGAAGTGTCTGATCTTGAGTGAAGTGTCTGGTCTTGAGTGAAGTGTCTGATCTTGAGTGAAGTGTTTGGTCTTGAGTGTAGTGTTTGGTCTTGAGTGAAGTGTCTGGTCTTGAGTGAAGTGTCTGATCTTGAGTGAAGTGGCTGATCTTGAGTGAAGTGTTTGGTCTTGAGTGAAGTGTCTGATCTTGAGTGAAGTGTCTGGTCTTGAGTGAAGTGTCTGATCTTGAGTGAAGTGTTTGGTCTTGAGTGTAGTGTTTGGTCTTGAGTGAAGTGTCTGGTCTTGAGTGAAGTGTCTGATCTTGAGTGAAGTGGCTGATCTTGAGTGAAGTGTTTGGTCTTGAGTGAAGTGTTTGGTCTTGAGTGAAGTGTCTGGTCTTGAGTGAAGTGTCTGATCTTGAGTGAAGTGGCTGATCTTGAGTGAAGTGTTTGGTCTTGAGTGAAGTGTTTGGTCTTGAGTGTAGTGTTTGGTCTTGAGTGAAGTGTCTGATCTTGAGTGCAGTGTTTGGTCTTGAGTGTAGTGTTTGGTCTTGAGTGAAGTGTCTGATCTTGAGTGAAGTGGCTGATCTTGAGTGAAGTGTTTGGTCTTGAGTGTAGTGTTTGGTCTTGAGTGAAGTGTCTGGTCTTGAGTGAAGTGGCTGATCTTGAGTGAAGTGGCTGGCTCTGATCTTGAGTGAAGTGGCTGATCTTGAGTGAAGTGGTTGATCTTGAGTGAAGTGGC
>JACEFZ010002221.1:0-29449 GCA_014155875.1 Cepaea nemoralis
GAAACGGCTGAACCAGCCGCGTAAAGTGGAAAAACCGCAGTCCCACAAAGAAAACATACAATTCATCTTTGATGGAAGCGGCAGTCATTTTCCCATCCAGATGTTTTTCAAGATGTTCACCTACACAGTCTAGATATTTCTAGATGTTTTTTTTTCCTCTCCATTTCTAGATGTTTTCTGTCAAAGAAAAGTGGTGACCCTGAGCCACCTACGCCATTTTTTCCGAACGTGCAGTTCTCAGATCACGCCACAAACAACCGCGGACAGATAGTATAAAAAAAGTCAAAAGAGCCTGTTCCTCTGTACGCCACAAACAATTGTATTTACCAATTCACATGTGTCAGAACACATACCTCAATGGGTCAACAAGATAAAACACACAGGAGATGCTAGCCTCGTGGGGCCGATACACCGGAAGCTCCCGGCGTCTTCAATTAGTAGGCAAATTGTCGAGAGCGGCCATGTGGTTGACAGAGACACTGCCTTTCGCGTGTTGTTTAACACACAAATTACTCGCTTGTTAAAATTTGCAGAAGCAATTATGATCAATCAACGCAAGCCAGAATTGTGCAAACAGCTTAAACATTACCGTGGTAGATAATTGACATTACTGTGCGAATATGTGTATATTTCAGCTTGAAGGATTTATCTACTTAATTCACGTAAGTTGTGTGATTTCTGCAGTATGTACCTGACGAGATGCAGCGAAAGATGCCAGGCAATAAATCGTGCAATCTATTGTTTGTGTCTTCGTTATTCAAATTCACTACGGGAAAACATTGTTTTGAATAACGTATATAGCGGTATCAGTCACTTCACATTTTTAGAGCCAGTGAAACTTTTCAAAATTTTTGTTGTAAATATATGCATGACATAATTCAATAAAGGTAATGAAACCAAATATCTTTGTTTTTGCATCGACAAGAGTTTTGTTTGTTCCTTGAAGTTGTTTATTTAATATATTTAGTTTTTCAACGATTTCGGCTAAATAACTCACAAATGCTTTACCATCGACCGTTAACAGATTTTTCATTTCAGGTTTTTCGCTTAAATAATCACTAAGAGTATCAAATAATTCCATAAATTTTTTTTTCCCATTTTCGAATTGCCCCCCTTAACAATCGAATTGCCCTACTGTGGGGCGAGGGCCCCACGTTGGGAAACACTGCTATAGAGTGTGTATCAATGTCACCCACACACGAAAATTTGAGACCGCAAACGACCCGCCATGGGACATGATTCATGTAAAATACATATCTGGTCAATGCTACAGCAATTGATTCTCTTGTGAAGTTTCGCTGCTACTTTCATAAAGTTCATTTCTCAGTCTTTTGGATAAGATCAAAGTGTAGTATCCGTAGTACCTGCGCTTGATTTTGTCTAGGCCACCAGTAGAGACGGCCATCCAAATGACACACAGGGACTTCGAACTTAATGGGGCGGCTCTTGCTCCTGGGGGACCTTGAGCCCTTCTAAAAAATATTTTAAAACAGTTCACAGCCAAATAACATCACTATCTTGTTGACACTCAACTATTGATTTGGTTTTTAAAAAACAAATGAATGCTGTACCCTTTGGGTTGATTCTATCTAAGGTAGAGGATCGGACGCCTAACTTCTCGGGAAAAGACGAAGATCTCAGGGGAACCGTGTGCGCGTTGTCCGCTGTGCACATGAAAAATGATGTCGGCATCCGCGGCAGTTGAAAATTGAAAGGAGTAGGCTTGTATAAGCCGCTTCCCAGGCAACATTTCAAAATGAGAAAATCTGTTCATTAAAAACAAACAATATTATATGTCATAGTCATATCTCATCTTGTTCCTCTTGTACCTTGCGATGTTGAGGTGAAGCATAAACATAGACAGCGGGAGAGTGCCCGTTTATTGGCTTCATCGACATTCCCATGGACTCTTTTATTCCCTCTGTCCATCGTTAACATTGTCGGCCTCTTCTTCTGGCTTTGTTTGGTAATAAATATCATTGTTTCATCATCATCATCATCATCTTCCACTTCTGCCGTCAAGCGTCGTGGGGAGGAATAATTTGCGTTCCAGCGCCCGGTGGGCGGCACTGGATAGTGTCATTCCGTGTGGTTGTACAATGTCTCTGATGTCGTCAATCCATTTTCTTCTTGGACGTCCTCGTGGTCTCGTCGCAGATGATCTTTGATGTAAGGCCAGTGATGGTAGTTGCTGATGTTGCATTCTAACAACATGGCCAAACCACTTGATCTTCTGTCTTTCAATAAATGTCGCACAAGGTGTTGATCCCACAGTCTGTCTGATAGTAACATTTCTTACTCGGTCTCGGATTGTTAAGTTGGCAGCTCTCCTCAGGCATCTCATTTCGCAGGTGTTGATTTTGCGAAGGTGTAATTTGGATAAAGTCCAGGTTTGAGATTGGTAGCATAGGGTTGGTGTGAATATGCTGTTTATTATCTGTCGTTTTGCGGACATGGGTATGTTTGGATGTTTCAGTAAGGGTGACAGTTGATATGTAAGTGCACTAGCTTTTTGACATCTGATTTCAATTTCTCTGTCTAATCTGCCATCTTCTGTGATCATACTTCCAAGGTATTTGAATTCTTTAACTTGTTTCAGAGGTGTGTTATTTATCTGTATACTTAGTGGGCCTGGCGATCTGCTAACTTGCATTACTTCGGTTTTGGCTGTGTTTATACTCATATTGTATCTGCTGCAGGTTGAACTCAGATTAGTAATATGATTTTGTAGTCTGCCCTCGTCGCTGTAAAACAGGCACTGATCATCTGCAAATAGAAGTTCATTTATTCCCTGTGGGTCAGTTGTTTCATCTGGAGTAAAGAGTTCTAAATTTTCTGAATCTGGTCTGTCGAGACTTGCTTCTTTGGAAATTCTGTCCATGTAGATATTGAATAGCAGGGGAGAGAGCACACATCCCTGCCTCACTCCTGTATTGACTGTGAACATATCTGATATACCTTCCTGTGTTCTTACTGCACTTTGGCTCGAGTGGTACATGGCTATGATGTTTTCTAGCAGTTGGCCTTCTATCCCATAGTCTTCAAGGATGGTCCATAATTTGTATCTGTCTACTCTATCAAAAGCCTTTTCCTGATCTACAAACACAATATTCTGCTGGTCACTATATTCAATAGTTTTTTCACAAATTTGTCTAAGTGTAAATAATGCATCAGTGCAACTTTTACCTTTCCGAAAACCGAATTGTGCTTTGCTTAACTGTTGTTCAACTATTGGTCTAGCTCTTTGTTCCAAAAGTTTTGCATACATTTTCCCTATATGGCTCAGGAGTGATATACCTCTGTATGTTTCGCACTCTCTCATATTGCCTTTCTTTTTCCATATTGGTAATATTATTGCCTGTTGCCAATCATCTGGGACTTTTCTTTCTTCCCATGCTATATTAAAAAGTCTTGTTAGCCATTTAACTCCTGTTTCCCCACAGGCCTGAATAGCTTCTGTGGTTATTCCATCTGGACCTGGTGATTTGTTTTTAGGACTTTTCTGTATAACTGCTTTGACTTCTGCAGGTATGAAATTTGGTTCTTGCTGTCCATGGCGTTTAGGTACAAAAGTGAGGTTTCCTATGTTATCTGTGGGGTTAAGTAGTTCTTGAAAGTATTCTGCCCACCTTGCTAGTCTTTGTTGTGGATTAAATATTGGCATACCTCTTTTGCTGTTTATGATGGTGGTTGGGTTGTAACATGCATCTCTGTTTCTAATTGTGGTGACACGTTTATAAAATTCTCTTGGGCAGTCTTTGCTAAGGGTCGCCATCTGTTCACCGTACATTCTCCAGGATTCATCTTTAGATGCTCTAATTGTTCGTTTGGCATTACGTCGTGCTATTCTATAAGTAATATAGTCCTGTTCAGATTTAGTTGTGATCCACTTTTTGAATGCTACCTTCTTTTTGAATATGCTATCTTTAACTTCGTTGTTCCACCAGGCTGTTCTGAATCTTTTGTCCTGCCCTACTTTCTTTGTTCCACATTTATTTTTCAGTGTGTCGAGCATGGCAGCCTTGAAACATGTCCATTCCTTATCTACGCTTGAGTGGTCATCAGGGATGTTCTTATGTAGGTTTTGGATTTCTTGATTGAAGTCGTCTTTAACCGTATTTTCCTGCAGCCTCCTATAATTGATGACATGTGTTGTTACCTTTTTGTTTCTTATTTTCCTGTGTGGTGAAATCTTCTTTATTATGACTGGCTTGTGATCAGTATCAACATCTGTATTTGGGAGTGCTCTTGAATCTAATAGTAGCCTTCTGTCTGATTTCCTAATTAGAATAAAGTCAATTTGAGATGCTTGGTCTATGTCATTCCATTTATACCAGGTTTTGGTGTGGCTACGACGATGTTGAAAAAAACTATTTGTTATTATTAGTCCATGTTCCGAACATATGTTGAGTAGATGTTGACCATTGCTGTTACAATCAGTCTCTGTGTCGCTGAATGGCCCCATGCAATCCTCCCACGGTGTTCTTCGTGTGCCTATTCGTCCGTTAAAATCACCCATCACAACTAGTTCATCTGTCTCCTTGACATTATTTAACGTGTCTGCAAGTTTATCAAAATATTCGTCTTTGTCTTCGTCGCTGTAAGTGTCATTACATGGGGCGTATGTTTGTATAAAAGTTGTTGTTCTATTTCCTTCTTTGATCTGTACTAGTATTATCCTTTCTGATATAAATTTAGTGTTGATAATTGCTTTCGCTTTGTCTGGATGCAACAAAAAACCCACTCCATGTTTAGCTGTAGCTCGCTGGTCGACGCCACTCCATATAAGAACGCAACCTTCATGTGTTCGTTTCGTGTTCTGCCCCTTTTTCCTAGTGTCTGCGAGTCCTAATAATTGAATATTTGATTGTTTCATGAACTCTACGAGAGCTGGTTCCTTATATCCTAGACCTGTAACATTCCAAGTTGCAAATATCTCTTTTCTATTTGAAGTGTGTGTCGAAATTTAGCAGTTGTCGTCGTTAGTCGCTTGTTGTGTCGCTTCGGTGTGTAGTAAGTAGTTTCCGGCGTGAACGCTGATAGAGCTGCGTTTTTCTCTCAATTTCCTCCATAATTCTCGAGCAATAGTTCTTGAACAAATAAATTCCCTACCGGTTTGCTGGACCTGTCGTAGGTTCATCCTTATTTGAACAAATTGTTGTTAAGAAACACGCACACAACACATAATTAATGTCATCATTGTTTATTATGGTATAATATAATGTCAGTTGGTAGTGTAGTTACGTGGCCGAGGCATTTCACTTGCTGTTTTCTAATAAATTATAACGCTACAATTACCTTGACTCAAGCATAGATTCAACAGTCCCAAGTGGTCTAGTGGCTAGGATTCCGCGCTCTCACCGCGGCGGCCGGGGTTCGATTCCCCGCTTGGGAATTAATTTTTTTTAAATTGGGAAATTGTTAATCCACATGTCTTGCGCTCCTATGGTTGTGGGTTCGATTCCAGGCTACGTCTTTCGGCTCACGAATGCATTTTGCTCGGAGATGTCTCTGTGGCTAAGGGCTTGCGAACGCGGTTTGTGAGCCCGTATACCCGGGTTCGAAACACAGCGGTGCTGGTTTTTTCGAAAAAGGTATAGGAGCCGGTCGTTCAGAAATCAATGGCAAACTACTGAACGTAAAATTTGCCCAGGAATCACGAACAGCGAAAATGCTGGGGTTGACTGCTACGTCATGTGAAGGACATGCAACTTATTAATTGGGTAGTTGTCGCTGGAGCTACAGAATTCTAAATGTCAGCATCCCCAATAAGCCCTTACAGGAGTAAGGAGTTAACACTAGGCTAGTAGAGAGACACCCAGACAGGGAAGACACCGACTGCTATTAATACCTCGCAGGGAGACACATTTGTATCAGACCAGAGGGCAAAGAGTACGGATGAGCGAGGGCTTTCCCCAAGCAATTGGGTTGCTGGTAACCGTGATATGTCAGGTTACTCAAACTCACCAGCCAGCGTGCTGGCCAGTCCAGGCACGCAATAGTAGCAACTGCACGGAGGGAAAAAGGGCCCGTGCTGGTCCACGCTATGTGTAGCGGGACAGACTGACTGGAGACGGTAGAGAGGTCGGACGTATCCTTGACCAATACGATAGCTTTCTATGCCATAGGCAAACTTAGGGCTATATCATTTAGATTGTGTAATGCTAGCATCACCTATCATCACGTTGATATATTCATATTGTGTAACCATGATGAGGCCTAATGCTTGTAGAGCCATTCACATGTCGGCTCTGAATAAATTGCATTCCTTTCGCAAATGTCATGAATTGTTATTTCGTGCAGTGCGAAAGTAGCGGAGTCTTGAAAGCTGCAGCGCACAGGTCGCTGACAGGCTAGACCCCGAATTGGTGTCAGAATGGTCAAAGAACCAACGCAAGCTGCGAATTAAGGTCAGAACACATTGAACGAACGCCAGCAGTACAATTACTGTCAGATTTCAGTGAACGTTTTCTGAACAGCCATAGCAGGCAGTTGTAGTAATATTCGACGAGCAGTTAACACCAACATGCAAGTGGTATTATAAACCACTAAACGAACGCTAACTATCGATAATATTACAAAGTTCTGTGCCAGAATTAGTTCAATGCACATTTCGACATTTGTGATGTATGATATATTGCAAAGTAATACAAATATTATTGTGATACATGCTATAAATTAAATGTTTTCTTGTGGTGAATTATACGATCGCCCAAGTTGTGGAGTGTGAACCACAAGTGAGACAAATTAGATCGGTAAAGTGTGAAATTCTACCAATATTAATTTGAAAGTATGTTATTAAATTAAAAGCAATTGAAATGTATAAGATCATCAGTGAACATCACCATCGTAACCACCGTGTACATTTCATTGCGTGTGATACAGCCATCAATGTCACCATTCTACGAAATCATTAAATAGAGTAGCGACGAACTGCAGCCTAGAACGAAGGTACGCCAGAGGCAAACGGCGAAGACAAGACGACATTGACGGCCATACGACTAATCATCTCACTTATCATCTAACAATCATTCAGACGATCATATCATTCATCATTAATACCATCTATCACTATTTATCACATTCTCATTCACCCATCGCATGAAATAGGAAATTATAGTAACATCGTTATGAAATATGAAATATTTGATAAAATATGATGAATTGTGAGCTTGTATTTACAACGTAAGCGTGTGTCTAATTTTTGCTGCTCTACCAACCAGAACGCAGCCGTGTGTCAGCAAATCAAACCAGTGTGTAGTGTGAAAGACTGCGGTGGAACATCCCAAGTACCGCACTGTCCAACAAATTAGATGAGTATATTTTCCGAATATTTCGATATGCTCTAACGTAATCATGCATCTTCCTTTCCAGCAAATGATGTACATGTACTAACACATTATTGTATACTATTCTGTGCATATTATTATATTATCATTGTGAAGTAACATAACGCCACAAAATGGCGTCACTAAATGAATGTATCCAGGCGGGCATCGCCATGGGCCACACTGGAGATAAACTAGAAAAATGGGCAGACCAAAAGTATAAAGAAGAAACAGAAAGAAAAGCTGCTCTTGACAGAGATGAAAGAGCATTAGAAAGACAACATCAAAAAGAAATGAAAGAGATCGAGGAGGCTACTAAGCTAAAGATGAAGGAAATGGAGGTAGATTCTAACATACAAATAGCCTCTAGCAAACAAAAGAGCCACGAAGAACAAAACAAATTCAGTAAATACAAAGGCCTCATTAAACCATATACGGTAGGTGATTCAATCAGCGCATGGACTGAAAATATAGAGTTCCAACTAAAACACAGAAAATACCTTTAGAGGATTGGGCAATGATTTACATGAGGAATCTGAGTGGGGAGCCTTTAAAAGTAATAGAATCCATACCTACTGATCTTAGAAACAATTACCAGTACATACACGATAGAATAATGCAACATTTTCTTTTGGACGCTACTGGTTACCAAATTCAATTCTCACAGATTAAACCAAAAGCAACTGAAACGTTCTTAGACTACATTTCTAACGTGCAGAGCACATTTAAAAAATGGACTAAGGCGGCTAAAGTAGGTAACAGTTATGAAAAACTTGAAGAGCTAATAGTAATGGACAAAGTTGTGTCGACAGTACCTACCCCTTTTGCTAAGTTCTTACAACAGTCAGACATTGATTCCATTCAACAATTAGAGAAACGGGGGTCAGCTTATTTTTCCTCGAATCGGGACATATTCAAAACTACATCATATGACACAGAAATTACAGCTTTTGCAAACAGAGTCCCTGATAGATCCTACAAACAGAAAGACTATAGTAAGAAGGACAAACCATATCAGAAACCACCTCAATGTATTTATTGCAATCTGTTTCACCCAACATATTCGATGTGTGATAAAAACCCCACATATCCGGCACACCTAGAACAAGTGTTAAAGAAGCAAGAAAGCAGGAGATCATCGTTTAAACGTGCTGTAAAATGTTATTTTTGTTCTAGTTATGGCCATTATAGCAATAGGTGTCTTGGGAGACAGAAAATGAAGGCAAACAACGCAGCCCTCATCGATACATCATCAGACGATGATAGTGACATAGATCCTGAACTTGTCAATGTATTGCCAACGAATGAATGTCAGAATGTAGCGTCAGTAACCGATATTTTAAACTTTAAGACGTGCAAAGTATGCCAACAGTTTCATGCGGAGGGGAGATTGAAATGTGGACACGTAATATCATGTTCAAATGAAGAAGCTAATGCAGCATGTGCCTCCAGAGGTAACCTTAAGTTCTACGATGCACAGGTCAATGGTAAACCATGCCTTAGTTGATAGCGGCTGTACTATACTGGGATTAAGAAGAGAACTTGCTAGAACAGAAGATTATACGGGTGAATTTGTCAAATGCCGTACTTTCTCGGGTACCATCGAGAAATATCCACTGGCAAAAGCGCATATCAATACCCCGTTCCTTACCGGCACATTTACATGCGCTATCCTCCAAAATCCATGTACGGACCTTATTTTGGGATGTCTTGATGCATTGAAAGAATGTACAGACGACCACATAAAAGCCTGGAATGAAACACACAGGGTCAACGCTGTAATTAAGTCAGATACAGAAATAAGTTATACTGACTTACAAAATAAAACTCTACAGCTACTAACACCAAGTGGTGCAGATACCAACACTACTCCCCAAAAGGTGAGCGAGGCACAAAGCACCGACCAAACACTCACGCCATATTTTAACTTGTTGTGTGAGCGAAAGAAAGTTTCTAAAAATTCTTCCTGGTACTTTAAAAAGGTTAATGGAATTCTCATGCGTTATTACTCATATAATAACCATGAAATTCAGCAGACGGTGTTACCTGTAACATACCGGGAAAAGGTGCTAAAAATCGCACATTCACCACCGTTTGCTGAACATTTGGGCTATCATAAAACGCGAGCCAGAATTCTATCACAATTTTACTGGCCGAAATTTTGTTCGGACATAAAATCTTTCTGTCGCTCTTGTAATGTGTGTCAACATCAGGTACGAAAGAAAGAACATGTAGAGGCCGAAGTGCAAAACTCAGTGATAGCATCTAGACCACTTGAAAGTATAGCGGTCGATATTACTGGACCCCTAATGCAGGTGTCGAGTAATGGAAACCATAACTATCCAAACGAGGGTACTAAAACGATTCACCTTAAACCGAACCAAAAGGCTGTGATTCAACTAACCGATACACATAACATGGTACTAACATGTTGCCAAAGGCCTCTCAACGTTAAACTCAAAATATCAGATGCGGATAATGAAATATCGATAAAAGAACCCTTAGAGATATTTCATATCAACATCCTGAAACCTAACGTTGCACAAAAAGAACAGCAGACAGACGAACAGAATGCACCAACACCAAGCAATGAGACGACAGACATACACAACTCAACTTCACTAGGTAAGGCGACACACAACAGCGACAACGCGAACACACGTAGCCAGATAACAGCACACACAAGTAGTAGCACAACAGTATTGGACGACATGGAACTACCAGTTCCGACAGTAAACACAACTGTGACAAATATCTCGACATATAGAAATAACAGATGCAATCAGACGAAAGACGGGACAAAACACCTAACGAAACGTCGACAGGTCTTCAACAGCGTGAGATTGTGTGGACTCATAGCTAAGCCGTCCAACATAGAGTTGGGCATGGAACAAATTGACTTCCTGAGTCATAACATCTGCAGGGGCCAATTGAAAATTGATGACAGTATCGTCACTAAATGTCTAAATGTAACAATGCCAACGACCAAGAAACAGGTCCCAAACTACTATAGGAAATTCATCAGTGGTTTTTCTAACATCTTAAAAGCTTCGGCTAAGTTATTTGTAAAAGATGCACGGTTAATTAGTGCGGTATCGAAATTGAAACATTTTGTCATTGTTCCATCTACCTTTCGTATACCTAACCCGAAACTCACTTATTTCTTACGCACAGATATGAGTGCCATATCCAGATCTGGAATCATAGGTCAGTTCAACGACGGGACGTTCCACCCCGTAGCTCGCAACATCACTTTTGCTGAAGGAAGATACTCAGCATCACAAATGAAAGGCCTGAGTTTGATCTATTGTGTGAGAAAGTTTCATCGCTTCTTGGCAGGAGCACAGTTTGTAATCCAAGCCGATAACTCTCCATTGTCTGTGATGCAATCTGGCAATCTGAATTAACAGGTGGGATTTAATTCTCCAAAATTATACGTTTACCATCCAACATTTAAAAGGGAGATTAAATACGATTGCAGACATTTTAAGTCGTCCTTCATCCATTCAAATACCTGAGTTACAGGAAGGAAGCGACCATACACCACCAGAAACAGTGACACTGTAATGTTAAATAACCAAGTGGCATGTGTGGTGAATAAGACATATCGTAAGTGCGTTATTATCGCCTGATACTTGACTTGGGTGAATAGAACAGTGCTATAGAAGTGTATTGAACGTACGCAAAACTAACGTGCGCTGAGACACACGTAATATAGATTATGGCAACTAACGCTAATAGGACAGCGAACCCAGCTGAGACCTGATCTAGAGAAGTTGTGAACCAACGCTAACTGCGAATTGATGGCAGAAGTTAGAAACCAACACCATAGTAAGACCCTGAAAGAAAAGAAAGGATGTGAACCAACGTCACAATATAGTAAGGCTAGACCCCGAATTGAATGTATTGAATCAACGATTAGACCCCGAATGACAATACAGGGTTAGCTATGGACCTACATGATGTGGTAAGCAACTATATTAATACACTATCCTTCAAGAAGAGCTGTAAAGACTTTGGTGTAATGAACTATGTTAGTATAGTCTACAAAGAGATTTGCTCTAGCTTCACAACGCAGAGGAGGACGTCAACTTAGTGTAATTAGATATAGAAATATAACTGTGATATATGTACATTATTATTTTATTTACAATATCTATAACTTCATTTTTCTATTATTTATTCTATTGCAAATTATGTAAACGCATATATATATAAGTTTACTTTCTCATTTGCTTAGTTAGAAATCACCATCATTTAATTAATAATCCATTTATTAAAACATCCATTTTAGAAATACATTTATTAGATCCTATATTAGTTAAGTTACTTATAATCATAATCATTTATGCATCCATTTAGTTAAAATATCATTTCAAAACCAATGCCAATCATTTAGGAATTAATATCATCTTTGTCACAAGTAACATTTAGGGTAATTAACCCATTTCGCTTAAATGAAAGTAGTAGTAAATTATTTCCCTTGAAGGTAATTTAGGTCAGCACACCAAAGTATGGAAGTTACTATGTCAGGATCGGTAACGAACCATCCTTATAACAATGTATATTGATGTACAGACATGACGTGTGCAAACAAAACGCACAGTCATTTGGCGTGATTACTGTGATAATTCAGCCAATCATTTAATGTATATATATTGCTTATGTATGTCATATTATGAACCATATTTTAATGACGAGAGAATGATTGAGTGAAAGAAAAGTATGAAAGGGAATGAAAGATGAATGAAAGAAGAGAAAATGCGGAGAGAGAATGCGGAAACTTAGTAAACATTGAAAGAAAGAGAGCGAGAGTGAAAGACAGCGGAAATATTTTTTCCACCGCTGGAAAGGTCTTATTTAACTTGTCTGTGTCATGTGTGTTTCCAAGGTGTTGTCAAAGGTTTTATATGTGTTACAGCAACACTTTAGCAGAGTATAGAGAGAACCTACTTTGAGCTTCAGAAAACGGAGTTGTGGTCAACAAACAAAAATAACGAACGTTTGTAACCACAATAAACCGATTTGCGGCGCTCGAAGGAACACACACATTTAGTACACTAACGCATACACATGTTAGAGAATTAAGTACACTGTAGTTTATTAGAAAACATGCAAACATACAGGAAAACGAACATATAAAAGTTGCACACATCAATTAATTCAAAGAACAATAACTCGAAATTCAGGGGACAATAAATAATCAGAAACCTAAAGGTAACAGTGAACATAGCTTTTTCACATGCGGAAGCGAGAAGGTGAACAGTAGAGCTATGTGTATAGAGTTGGAGGGGATATTGATGGGAACATGAACACTTAGTGCTCATGTGTTGTACTCATAACAGAGTCAACTAGAGTGTGGGTTGTCATTTTCGGGCAATATGAGGAACAGGTCAAGACAAAAGTCAATGGGTGGAAGTCAAGAGACATAGGGTCTAACGACAGAAGCCAGGACGTAAGTCATAAGACAACGGTTTCCGGTTCACTACCAATCCTTGACATATCTAGAGATCCAACTATACTGAAACATGGGCTACTAAATCAGCCAAGTGAAAAGATAGAACACTGTGAATGAAGGTAGAAGATATTGTTCTATCCCCAAACTAGAAAGTTCTATACTTATTGGAGAGCTGACAAAATTGGGGACAACCAATTTTTCTTTTGGAACCAAGAAGTGTTACAAAGATAAGAAAGGGGAAGTAACACTTCGCGAAGAGGAGGGGGACCCTGTCAGCATCCCCAATAAGCCCTTACAGGAGTAAGGAGTTAACACTAGGCTAGTAGAGAGACACCCAGACAGGGAAGACACCGACTGCTATTAATACCTCGCAGGGAGACACATTTGTATCAGACCAGAGGGCAAAGAGTATGGATGAGCGAGGGCTTTCCCCAAGCAATTGGGTTGCTGGTAACCGTGATATGTCAGGTTACTCAAACTCACCAGCCAGCGTGCTGGCCAGTCCAGGCACGCAATAGTAGCAACTGCACGGAGGGAAAAAAGGGCCCGTGCTGGTCCACGCTATGTGTAGCGGGACAGACTGACTGGAGACGGTAGAGAGGTCGGACGTATCCTTGACCAATACGATAGCTTTCTATGCCATAGGCAAACTTAGGGCTATATCATTTAGATTGTGTAATGCTAGCATCACCTATCATCACGTTGATATATTCATATTGTGTAACCATGATGAGGCCTAATGCTTGTAGAGCCATTCACATGTCGGCTCTGAATAAATTGCATTCCTTTCGCAAATGTCATGAATTGTTATTTCGTGCAGTGCGAAAGTAGCGGAGTCTTGAAAGCTGCAGCGCACAGGTCGCTGACAGTGTGACGCTTTCGGCAGGCCGCCCTGCAGAAAGAGACCGAGCCATATGGAATAAACCCCGGAGCAATTTTCATCATTTAAGAATTTCGCGCTTATTGATGCGTTGAGTATTATCGGGAATCTAATTTCCGTTGTAATTTCTCTATTTCTGTTATTGTCCAATTCAGTCAATTTTATAACATGTGCTATTTTGGAATGTAATCTGTCACAATCTGTGTTTTCTTTTTGATAACTAAAAAAAAAAAATTCTTCTTCTTCTTCTTCTTCTCTTCTTCTTCTTCTTCTTCTTCTTCTTCTTCTTCTTCTTCTTCTTCTTCTTCTTCTTCTTCTTCTTCTTCTTCTTCTTCTTCTTCTTCTTCTTCTTCTTCTTCTTCTTCTTCTCCTTCTTCTTCTTCTTCTTTCATCCTGAGTGTTTTTTTTCCAGATGTATTTGCGTTGTGCCAAGTTTATTTGCGCCCTTAGGCCGACACATCCGACTTCTGTGGGCGTTTGTTGACCGGGTTAGCCTTCCTGAGTGTTTCGAAGGACTTTCGACTTTCACTGTTGTGATGCCATCCACATCCAGCTGGTCAAGTTAAAATAGCCGAAGACATCATGGTCAACCCTCAAGGGAAGGCAGAGGCAGTCCATGGGCATTATCCGCCATCCAAGGAGACTTCCATAATTGCAGAGACGACACATAGCGCTTTGGTACTGGGCTCACCGAGGGAATCGTCAGGTCTTGCGCATGGGTGCTTCACTTCCTCACTTCCGTATATTGGGCATTTCGTTCGCTATTGGCCGCTCCCCACGCAAACCAGGAACGGTCAGTCTGCAGACGACATTCACTCAGCGAGCTTGCGGACTTTCCACGAAATGCAGGTTTTGCCGGTTCAGTATCTCACCTCCATGCAGCAGAGGGTGAACGAACGAACGAACGAACGGACTTCATTATCGAAGGGTAACAAATTGAGCACGCAGGCCCGTCTTACATTCGGCCCTTCGGTGAGTAACGGTCAGGCCCTCACATCGGGGGGGGGGGGGATATTGACTTAGAGGCGTTCTGGACCAAGCATGAAGCAGGCTCATCATCTCACTTCCATGCAGCAGATGGTGAGTAACGGCCAGGCTCTCACGCCTGGGGATATTGACTTAGAGGCGTTCAGCCATATCCTTCAGCTGAAGGCCGTAGAACAAGTGTCTGGACCAAGCAATTTATTGAATCATTCGTGGTTCACCGTGAATCAGTGTGGACTTAGACATGCATAGCTTAATCTTAAAACTATATCAATTGAAACGAGAAAAAGAGTGTTGAAGTGCTACATAGAACCTGTACTTATGTATGGATGTGAAGCGTGGACAATGAGTAGACAAGCTGAAAAACATCTGATGGCTGTGGAAATGTGGTTTCTGAGGAAACCATACAAGTACAAGCATATGACTACTGGCAGGATCAACCAGATATCTATCGCACAGACGCAGGCCAAGAGCGGCAATCGCGCAGCGCACTCCCTCGGTACCCGGTGATACATGCAAATCCAATGGACGCCTATCGACGAACTTTCAAGCTACGCCAGGCAGGACTGACCGAAAAGCTATGCCAGCTTACTGAGTGCAGGCCCACCACTCATCGAGAGAGAGAGAGAGAGAGAGAGAGAGAGAGAGAGAGAGAGAGAGAGAGAGGAGAGAGAGAGAGAGAGAGAGAGAGAGAGAGAGAGAGAGAGAGAGAGAGAGAGAGAGAGAGAGAGAGAGAGAGAGAGAGAGAGAGAGAGAATGCTTATCGAGACTTGGTCGAACGGTCGTACAAATATTGCTCTTTTGCCTGGTCAAAACGCGACTCCGGCTTCGCGTTTCAGTCACATTCTCGAAACTAAGCTAACTTGCGTCGGCTGGGAAGTTACCGATTGGATGCACCTCACACAGCCATACGAGACAACGAACGTCAGACACGGGAAAAAAAAGGGATATGCAAAAACAAATAAATCTTCTTCTTCTTCTTCTGCTGCGTTCATCCGGAATTTTTTTTTTTTTTTTTCCCGGATGTGATTGCGTTGTGCCTGTTTACAGCAGAGCTGTGTTCTTGCGCCGTTAGGCCGACACATCCGACTTCTGCGGGTATCTATTGACCGGGTTACTCTTCCCGGGGGTTACAAATAAATCGATCATAATCTGTGTCATTTTTGAAACTTGTTAAAAATAAATATTGCATCGACCGGGAATCGAACCCGGGTCACCCGCGTGGCAGGCGAGTATTCTACCACTAGACCACCGATGCCTACAAATTTTAGACTACAATGTGTAAGTGGGATACTAACAATTTTTATTGGCTACACAGAGCTGGAGATAGTAGACCATTTGACATATATCAAGGTGATCAATTGTGGAACCCTTTGAGGCCACTGAGACAGTACATAAATAAGCACACATAGTATTTGGTTTTTTCGGGATTTGAAATTTAAATATTGAGCACAACCCACTACTGGCAACGCTGATCGTATTCTGGTATGAACCTAAGGCCTATCCACGTCAATATGGAAGCACTATACTCGAGTTTCGCCGTCGTTTGAGCTCGTCAGTAGTGCATATCCCTGACCGGATCCGGAAACAAGCCCCGGCTCACTGGCGTGTGAAACGGGTGTGTAACCATACAACATATAGTATTGTTTGGCGCTCATAGAAGGAGAAGAAGGAAGCAGAGATTAGAGGACGCACCCGACAACAGAAAATTTGAAAGCTATAGTTACCGAGCTATAGTTATTTCTACGAAGACTGAGCATGGAACAAACTGTCACAGCCACACAACCCGATCTTTCCAATACTTCAGTATTTGTGATTTTGTCTTGCCATTTTATGAGAATATACCAAGTGTTTTGTTAACCTGTTCATTGTTGTTGCTGCCTTGCCTATCTTGATGTTGATATACTGATCTAGGGAAAATTAATTGTTTATCTCTGATCCTCATCATCATCATCATCATCATCCAGTGCCTTGCCGGCTGGCGTGGGCGATCATACCTCTCCACAAATTGCGATCTCCGACGGCATAGATAAACTCGTGTGTTGACTCCCTTCAGTGCCATGACACAAGACCGTTAAGCATCTTCTCACTCTGTCTTCCTGAATCTCTCTTTCCTCGAATCTTTCCGGTTGTAACAACGTGTTCCAGTCATGTAACTTGCGGTGTCGAGGTGAAGTATAAACAGCGGGAGAGTGCCCGTTTTTATTTATCGTGATTCCCATGGACTGTTATTCTCTCTGTCCATCGTTTCCATGGTCAGCTTCTTCGTCTGGCTCCATTTGATCTGTACATCATTGCTAGTTGTGGTATATTGTCAGTTGGTAGCGTAGTTATGTGGCCGAAGCATTTCACTTGCTCTTTTCTAATGAAATCTAGCGCTGCAATAACCACCACTTTAGTCCTGATTTCATCATTTATGATTTTCTCTGGAATTTCATTTCCATTGTTGTTATTTATCTTTTCTCTTTTTCTGTCCTTGTCTAATTCCGCCACATTTATAACCTGCTATTGTGGTATCTAATCTATCATAGCCGTGCATAGATAGGCAATAATCAGTGCCGGTCTCCCCGGCGAAGGTGTTAGCGACTTTCTCCGTAATCCCGTATATTCTCGTGAGTAACGCAACTGCGCGAGAATCGGTAGCGGATCGCGCCGCGTTGGTTACTTACTGGGGTATGTGAGCCGGTCGCTCAGAAAGCAATGGCAAACTACTGAACTACTTGCCTAGTACATCAACAGCAGCTGAAAAATGCTGGTGTTGATTGCAAGTCCTGCAAGGGATATGCAACAACAACAAAATCGATCAAAAACCATTTTTGAAACTTGTAAAAAAAAATATTGCATCGACCGGGAATCGAACCCGGGTCACCCGCGTGGCAGGCGAGTATTCTACCACTAGACCACCGATGCCTATAAGATTAGAACACAAGGTGCAAGTGGAATACCCTTAATCGTTATTGGCGCAGCAAAGCTTGACGAGACTTGATTCGTAAACAAAAATTCCAAATTTGGTCTCGTTCAACTTGCTTCTTTCAACCGTGGTTAGAGTTGAGATCCGTGGTTTTTGTGGATATTTTACCCTGTTGTTGTCTTGTGCGCTCTTACGAGTGAGTCCTGGCTCGGACTGGTTACATAAGTCATAAGCGTTTGTGTCTGTGGCGTGCAAAGCTGGAGATAGTAGATCATTTCTTCACATATCTAATCTAGGATCAGATTCTACCGTCGCCCAACCTCATCTTAGTCATGGTAAACAATACATTATCCCTAGATCAGAAAATCAACATCAGGATTGGTACAGCAGCAATAACAATGAACAGGATGAAAAACACTTGATAGTTTTAAAAGTTTGTTGTATATCCTTATGTCGCAGTCAACACAAGCATTTTTGGTTATTGTGATCTTTTATCAAGCTTACGTTCAGTAGTTTGCCATTGCTTTCAGAACGACCGGCACCCATACCATTTCGTAAAAAAGCTACCTAAGACGGTCTGCTGCCAAATCGCCCACGATATGTTTCGAACGGGGGTATGAATGTGGGCTGAATTATAGATGGGTACAAGATCTCGAGGTCGGCCACTACTTCGGTACGAAGATGTATGTAAGCGGGACATGACTGATATTGGCATTGATATTGCGCATTGATATTGCGCATTGATATTGCGCATTGGGTTGATCGTGTCGCATGGAGGGCAAAGATCAGAAATGGAATAAAAATGAGAAAATTACTGCTGATAGGTCATACACCGAGCGTGTGAGACGTCAGATGATGCGTGGTGGTGGAAATGACTGAGTGAGCCGCAAATAGCAACTGCCCACAGATTTACCTTCACTAAAAATGGATGGCAGAAAATGGGAAGTTAGGGGTGTGTCACAATTATGGCTTAAAAGTTGTTAATATGGTAACAGTAACAGACATATGTGTGTGTGTACACACACACACACACACACACACACACACACATATCCATCATGTGCCATGCCGATAAGCGTGGGCGGTCATGTTCTGTCATCTCACTCTATCACCAGAGTCGTGGATCAGCGTCCTCACAACATGATTTTCTTGGCATCTGTAAAGAAGGTAGTTTGCCATTGCTTTCCTTCCTAGCAGTGACCATACTGGTCAGTGACCGTAGCCATTGTCTCCTCAAAAAAGATATCCTCTGCCTACCGTCGTGAAGGTGGAGACCATAACCTACAACTATCTGTCGGCTGCTATTCATCTTCATCCACCACCTGCCCCCATGGCTTCACGTAACCCTGATCGGGGGGGGGGGGGCTAAACGGGTACTCCACCTTGCCCAAGGATGTCACGTAGGCTATCGGAGGGACGGAGGCGCCTTACTTCTCCTTTGATAGGGGATACCCCTACCCCGCTGCCCATATATATATATATATATATATATATATATATATATATATATATATATATATATATATATATATATATATATATATAAAATTAAAGGTGGTTGAATTAGAAAACTACCATATATAAGCCATTGGCAGATACATGAAGTTGAGTACGGCGATTAATAATCCCATGGCACTTAATCAGTTAAATGTTCAAACATGTCAGTTTCTCATTTGTTTGTTCGCCTTAATCTTGATAATCTTCGTCAACACTGAGCTCTTGGTGGATCGATCTGTTTGTTCTCCTTTCCGTACAATGACTTTTTAATTGATTCATGGCCAAAGCAAAAGTAGGTTTGGACCAAACGAAAATGGGGATGGTGGAAAATTGGAAGAAGGGGTGTGTCACAGTTATTACTTAAAAGTTGTTAGTATGGTAGCAGACATGGTGTATTAATATCAAATTAAAAGAGGTTACATATTGAAAACCAATGTAGTAATATTTCAACCATAGTTTGATTTATAAGCCTATTTCATTTACGGTAAGTTTTAATTAGACGATTTATCTTTCCATGGCACTTAATCAGTTAATACTCTTCAGCAACTCTGATACTGAAGGCAAATTTGGTCCAGTTATGCACTCGCATGTGTCCTGTGTACCCCTTATGGACATTCTTTGCTTGTCGCTCAGTTAGTTAATCGCGGTTCCAACTTCACAGCAAAGTGTTTCCCCTACATGCTCCATTACTGTGCCTGTGACTATAACACAAAATGCCCCTCACTAACCCATATGGAACAGGCGTCTTGACAAACCAACAGCCCGCACAGGTATACTAATATACTATGCATAATGCCGCTGCCAGAATGCCAACACAAAAGTTACATCCCCCCTTTCCTGAAAAAAACTGTAGCAGGGTGACGAAACCAGACACTTACAGTCCAACGCGAGGAAAATGCGTAAGCAAACTGCAGCCACAAGCATAAACACTACAAAGATCTTAACAGCTCAACGAAACCTTCATGTTGGACAGAAAAGTCCTGCTTGTCCTTCAACATTTACTGCATTATTATGATTCATTTAATATGCTTGCTTGCGTTCGCTGGCTGTAAACTCCAGCACGAAGTCCTGTATGTCAGATGAAGACATCCTGTTCGTCCAACATCGGTGTGATGTCATACAGGACCTGAGGTTTGCGTGAGTATCCGTTGTCCCATGTCTGGCTTATTGGTGTGCAGACTGGTGGTTTCTGGCCGTGCAGGCAGACACTCTCCGACTTCGGAAGAATCAGCGATCCTTCTATGTTAGCCCGGACCCCGAAGGGACCTGTTGCCCAGGACGCACGACTAGGACGTGTTAGTAGGTCTTGGCCAGTATAGAACCTGGCCTTGCTGCCTTGGAAACACCTCTGCTTCCCATTCACTTAATATAAATTTATATTGCTTGGAAAAAAAAGCTCTAACATTAAATGAACGTCGAGTCCTGTCTACTGTTACCTCGACGTGGGCAGAGCAAATGATCCGCTTCTGCAATAAATGAGTGCATGAAAAATGCCAATGAAGTATTCTGATGGCGGAAATATCCCAGCTTTGCTATAAAGGCGCACAATACAAACTGCATCCTTTACTTTTGCTACAAACGAATTAGTAGAACATCTCACATATGTCACATATGTTCTACACAAGACTGGATGTCATTTGGAGCGTTGTTAATGGAAAAAGGGTAAGGGACATAGCCGAACCAAGGGGAGAACTGTCTACAGTAAAGCAGCGGTCTCTCCCCTTTATAATCAAAGGTTTCCCCATGACCAACACACTAACTGCACGTGGGAGGCCCTTATGGAATAACCGTTTAACACTGGCGTTGTTTCTACATTTAGCTAGCCTACCCAAACGCCCTTTACAAAAAATATTCAAGAAATGATTTTTAGAAAGGGATTTCTTAAATTCAAATTTTCAATGCAAGTAAAAAAAAAAAAAAAAGACACACAACTATTAATCATTTAAAAAAAAATAATAATAATTATTATTATTATCGATCGCATCATGACCTGTTAACACTTAGAAACACACACGTTTGTGGATACACCCAGTAAAACTCCTCTTAGGTTCCTCCTAGGTTTTTCTATAATATTTTTTCTTCCTCCCATTCCATAACATATATTTCTACACTTCCTCCCTTTCCATTACATATATTTCTACACTTCACCCCTTCCCATAACATATATTTCTACATTTCCCCCCTTTCCATAACATATATTTCTACATTTCCTCCCATTCCATAACATATATTTCTACACTTCATCCCTTTCCATAACACATATTTCTACACTTTCTCCCTGTCCATAACATATATTTATACACTTCTTCCCTGTCCATAACATATATTTCTACACTTTCTTCATTTCCATAACATATATTTCTACACTTCCTCCCTTTCAACATATATTTCTACACTTCCTCCCTGTCCATAACACATATTTCTACACCTCCTCCCTGTCCATAACATATTTATACACTTCCTCCCTTTCCATAACATATATTTCTACACTTCCTCCCTGTCCGTAACATATATTTCTACACTTCCTCCCTGTCCATAACACATATTTCTACACCTCCTCCCTGTCCATAACATATTTATACACTTCCTCCCTTTCCATAACATATATTTCTACACTTCCTCCCTGTCCGTAACATATATTTCTACACTTCCTCCCTTTCCATAACATATATTTCTACACTTCCTCCCTGTCCATAACATATATTTCTACACTTTCTTCCTTTCCATAACATATATTTCTACACTTCCTCTCTTTCAACATATATTTCTACACTTTCCTCCCTGTCCATAACACATATTTCTACACCTCCTCCCTGTCCATAACATATTTATACACTTCCTCCCTTTCCATAACATATATTTCTACACTTCCTCCCTGTCCGTAACATATATTTCTACACTTCCTCCCTTTCCATAACATATATTTCTACACTTCCTCCCTGTCCATAACATATTTTCTACACCTCCTCCCTGTCCATAACATATTTATACACTTCCTCCCTTTCCATAACATATATTTCTACACTTCCTCCCTGTCCGTAACATATATTTCTACACTTCCTCCCTTTTCATAACATATTTCTACACTTCCTCCCTTTCCATAACATATATTTCTACACTTCCTCCCTGTCCATAACATACATTTCTACACTTCCTCCCTTTCCATTACATATATTTCTACACTTCCTTCCTTCCCATAACATACATTTCTACACTTCCTCCCTGTCCATAACATATATTTCTACACTTCCTCCCTTCCCATAACATATATTTCTACACTTCCTCACTTTCCATGACATATATTTCTACACTTCCTCCATTCCCATAACATATATTTCTACACTTCCTCCCTGTCCATAACATATATTTCTACACTTCCTCCCTGTCCATAACATATATTTCTACACTTCCTCCCTTTCCATAACATACATTTATACACCCCTGCCTCCCTTCCTTTCCTTAACATATATTTCTATACTTCCTCCCTTTCCTTAACATATATTTATACATTTCCCTCCTTTCCATAACATATATTTATACACTCCCCCTGTCCATTACATATATTTCTACACTTCCTCCCTTTCCATAACATACATTTATACACCCCTGCCTCCCTTCCTTTTCTTAACATATATTTCTATACTTCCTCCCTTTCCTTAACATATATTTCTACACTTCCCTCCTTTCCATAACATATATTTCTACACTTATCCCCTTTCCATAACATATATCTCTACACTCCCACCCTTTCTCTAACATATCCCTATATTTTAACAGGTTCCGCCGTGACATAGTGGCTATTGCCACTATGGGGGCCCAGGTTCAATCCCCAGCAGAGGCAGAATACTATTTCTAGGGTCTCCGTGGCCAAGTGGTTAAGCCGTCTGCCTTGAGATGCGAAGGTTGTGGGTTCTATTCCGGATTCAGCCATTTAGTTCACTCGAGTGCAGTTGTCTCGAAAACTCCTGGGGGGTGGTGGTTGTAGCTACGGAACTTCGTGCTTCGCGAGACGCTTTCGGGAGGTCTTTCTGCGGAAAGACACCGAGCGTTATGGGATAAAACCCGATGCAATGAAGTCGATCTCGTCTTTGGTGTTGCACTCGTTCGCTTTGAACCCAAGCGTAGGCCACACACACACTACTTCTAGTAGTACTGGACTGAATTTTGCGTGTGGATTAGCTTTCCCTATTAACAGTGTCCGCTGCCATCATGCGAATCCACACTGACTTCATAGGTACTTGTACGTCAAGGACGAGAAGTAAACATTTTAGCTAAACTGTTCGGTGTAGGATTTAAACCACTTACTCCGGCACCAGCACATCGGATGTTTAAGACCGCGCCATCTTATCCATTCGCCATACTGACCTCCAGGTCTCGCCCTTAAATCCCTAAATGTTTCTCTACCTCTCCTGATTTTTTCCTTTGTCCTCGCCCTGCCCTCAGTTTAAAAAAAGGGCAGTTCCTCTTCCCCTTAGAATGTCCTACCCTGTTCACGAGACTGTGTTTATGTCTCTCTCCTCAGACGTGACAATTTCCGCCCAGTCATAAGCCACCGCCATCTACTATTTATCGAGGCCTCCGTCGGGATACGTACTATTTGCATATGAGCCCCTGAGTTAAGTACCACACATTTCATAACACGCTGCTTGCTTACTTGTATTTCACATAGTTCTAGAACTTTCTGTCTGAATTAGTTACATTAGTGTCATTTCTGTTGTTGTGGTTTTTGTCTTGTGTACGCTAATGAAGGTTTGTCGGCGAAACGTCCACTATTGTTTGCAATTGTGTAAAGATAACCCACACTGGAGCTACGGAGTTCGTGCTCTGTGCGATGCTTACGGCAGATCGCCCTACAGAAAGAGACCGAGCCACATGGGTACAAACCGGTGCAATGAAGTCGATCCTCTCGACTTTTATTCCCTTTTAAACTCTGTCTCTCCCCAAAAGAAAATAAGAGTTAGTTGCATTTCCTTTACAGGACGTCGCAATCAGCATTTGAAATTAAAAAAAAAAATTTTTTAAATGGTGCATAGCCCTTGCAGGACGTTGCAGACAACACCAGCATTTTTCAGCTGCTGTTGATGTACTAAGAAAATTTTACGTTCAGTAGTTTGCCATTTCTTTCTGAACGACCGGCTCCCATACCAACACGTTATAATACAACGCGGCACAGTCTACTGCAAAAATCGGTCGTGGCTGCGTTTCGAACGCCAGGTAAGCGGCTCACGAACCGCGTTCGCAAGCCTTTGGCCATGGAGGACAGCTGTAATTATTTAGCCTCAAAAGTTAGTTTGCATATCCTTTGCAGGACGTCACAATTAACTCCTGCATTTCCCCCCTCTATGATTTTTGTGTGTGGCTATTTGCAATTGTATTTACATTTAGTAGTTTGACATTGCCGTCTCAGAGGCTAAGGGCTTGCGGACGCGATTTGTGAGCCGCTTACCTGCGTTGGAAACACAGTTGCGACCAATTTGGCAGCAGACCACGTCGCGCTAGGTCTTAACGTGTTGGTATGAGAGCCGGTCGTTCAAAATGCAATGGCAAACTACTGAACGTAAACTTGCCAAGACATCAACAACAGCAGTAAAATGCTGGTGTTGACAGCTGAGCCCTGTAAATAAGATATGGAAAAAAAAAAATTGCCATTCCTTTCTGCAGCGGCCGGCACTCATACCATTGTATGGAAATCAGCGTATGGCGGGCTGCTTCCAAATCACTCGCAGCTGTGTTTCGAACGTGGCATGTGGGATTAAGAACTGCTTTCGAACTCCTTCGCCATATTTCTGGCAGTTCTTACATACAGTTAACTATTTCTGTCGTACACCGGTTATCTTACATACAGTTAACTATTTCTGTCGTACACCGGTTATCTTACATACAGTTAACTATTTCTGTCGTACACCGGTTATCTTACATACAGTTAACTATTTCTGTCCTACACCGGTTATCTTACATAAAGTTAACTATTTCTGTCGTACACCGGTTATCTTACATAAAGTTAACTATTTCTGTCGTACACCGGTTATCTTACATAAAGTTAACTATTTCTGTCGTACACCGGTTATCTTACATACAGTTAACTATTTCTGTCGTACACCGGTTATCTTACATACAGTTAACTATTTCTGTCGTACACCGGTTATCTTACATACAGTTAACTATTTCTGTCGTACACCGGTTAGTCTTACATACAGTTAACTATTTCTGTCGTACACCGGTTGTCTTACATACAGTTAACTATTTCTGTCGTACACCGGTTATCTTACATACAGTTAACTATTTCTGTCGTACACCGGTTATCTTACATACAGTTAACTATTTCTGTCGTACACCGGTTATCTTACATACAGTTAACTATTTCTGTCGTACACCGGTTATCTTACATACAGTTAACTATTTCTGTCGTACACCGGTTATCTTACATACAGTTAACTATTTCTGTCGTACACCGGTTATCTTACATACAGTTAACTATTTCTGTCGTACACCGGTTATCTTACATACAGTTAACTATTTCTGTCGTACACCGGTTATCTTACATACAGTTAACTATTTCTGTCGTACACCGGTTATCTTACATACAGTTAACTATTTCTGTCGTACACCGGTTATCTTACATACAGTTAACTATTTCTGTCGTACACCGGTTATCTTACATACAGTTAACTATTTCTGTCCTACACCGGTTATCTTACATACAGTTAACTATTTCTGTCCGTACACCGGTTATCTTACATACAGTTAACTATTTCTGCTCGTACACCGGTTATCTTACATACAGTTAACTATTTCTGTCGTACACCGGTTATCTTACATACAGTTAACTATTTCTGTCGTACACCGGTTATCTTACATACAGTTAACTATTTCTGTCGTACACCGGTTATCTTACATACAGTTAACTATTTCTGTCGTACACCGGTTATCTTACATACAGTTAACTATTTCTGTCGTACACCGGTTATCTTACATACAGTTAACTATTTCTGTCGTACACCGGTTATCTTACATACAGTTAACTATTTCTGTCGTACACCAGTTATCTTACATACAGTTAACTATTTCTGTCCTACACCGGTTATCTTACATAAAGTTAACTATTTCTGCCGTACACCGGTTATCTTACATACAGTTAACTATTTCTGTCGTACACCGGTTATCTTACATAAAGTTAACTATTTCTGTCGTACATCGGTTATCATACATACAGTTAACTATTTCTGTCGTTCACCGATTATTTTCTTCTTCTGCGTTCATACGGAGAGTTTTTTTCGGACGTGATTGCGTTGTGCCTTCTTGCGCTTTTAGGCCGACACATCCAACTTCTGCGGGCATTTGTTGAGCGGGTTAACCTTCCAATGGTACACCGGTTATGAGTTCAATGCAAACACTACTTCGATCATAAAACGGTACAGCTGCTGTTGAGAAAACAAACTAATATATGCTCATTAAACACCTATTTCTCATACACATCAAGCTATTGGCAATATATTTCCGAGGCAATCGTGTCAGGGATACAATGCCAAAGTTAAACACTTGAGTATCGATTTTGCCCCTTTAAATCGATTATGATAATATAAAAGTCTCGCCTGAGTAGAAATAATATCCGGTTGTAAAATTCATCCCGCCACCCTAATCTCCGAATCTCATATTTTTGTTTTAATTGTCGTTGTGGATAACGGTGTGTGTTATATTATAGGTTTCATTTAGTAGGAGGCATATTTTATTGCTACATGACATTTATGATTCAACATTATTATTTAAACCCGTTCCAATTCCATGTGTGTTTTATTCGTATTTGTTCCCGCTCCCTCGCTTTGAACTCAAGCGTAGTTCATACATACTACTTCCAGTAGCACCGGACAGGATTTTGCGTGTGGATTAGCTGTCCATATTACTAGTGTCACTCGCCATCAGACAAACCGACTCCGACTTCAAAGGTATTCTTCAGTTTAACTTCAGTTTACGTGTCCAAGTCAAGGACGTAAACTCAACATTTTAGTCCAACTATCCGGTGTACGGGTTGAACCCCTTACGTCGGGAACAGTACATCGGATATTTCTTCCGTGATGTGTGAACATCGTGCGTTTATGTGTTGGTGTACCTTACTACAGCCTAACTTGTCTTTGTTCCCTGATGAAAATTTGTTGCCGAAGCGTCCGTCGGGTTATTTGCGATCGTGTTCAACCCAGTCTCATAAAGACGTATTGGGTATGTGGTGCTAGCATGGTAATTGTAATGGCCAACCGAGACTCGATAGTTGATGTGTTCAGTATCTCGCCGGCCGCCTTTACTACCCGGAACATTCCTTGGTACCAATGTTAGGTTGGTTCGACTTGGAAGCCCAGGCCAATAAACAAATAAATCCCCGCCTCGAGAGAAATTCGAGCACATGAGTGTCAGGCTAGTAAGCAAGCACGCTACTCACTGCTCTATCGTTGCTCCCTTATAAACTCGTTACCGGATAATTTTCACTGGGCAAAGGTAGCACAAGACGAAGACCACCCAGCATACCAAACATTCAGTGACAACCGCAGCAAATGAGGAGGCATCCCAATAGTAAAATTGCAAAGACCGGCAGGCTGGGAAGCAGCAGAGAAGATGAAGGAAGAGAACGAGCTTGCAGAAACCCTGAAACAGACAAGACGGTACAAGCCACCAATCTCACTATGGGAACTAACAGTTCCATTCACAGACACGAGCCTAGCAAAGACCATCACCAAAGACACGTAGGACACAGATGCAAGAGACGCGGCCGAGGCGTACATAGAAGAAATCATGTAAGGACAACCTCATAATATACACAGACGGGTCCAAGAACGAACAGGGAAAGGCAGGAGCAGGAGTAGTGGTCCCATACTGGAAACTGAAGAAACAGTTTAGACCAGAGGTTCCCAAACCACGGCCCGCGGGCCACTTGTGGCCCGCCAGCTATCAGAAAGTGGCACGCGAGGCCTCGTTTCAGTCGAGATTTCAAGAGTTCACAATAAAGGAGGATAATGTTGCCCTCTTCATAAGTCCATTCGTATTTCCTGATGCCAATCTCTGTCAATTACAGCAAAACCTTCAGCACGAAGTAATTGATTTGAAATGAAATTCTGCACTGATATGTACATTTCTGGATCTGCCAGCTTCACCTTCATCAGAACTGTCCAACTACACTTAGATCATATGATTTCATTCTGGCGACTATTGCACCTGTCGAACAATTTGAACACTTCATTCGCCCAGAGATACATTTGTCGTTTTGGTTCGACTTACAGATGCGAGCAGTCATTTTCCGCAGTGATCGTTATTTAAAAAAAAAACAAAAAAAACAAGTAACGTTCCAGACTTATCGACAGTAACCTAGCTATAATTATGACTTTGGGCACGGCAGATTTGTGCCCAGACATTGATAAACTGGCATCTGAACTTAAGTTAGTAACTAGTTATGAAGAACAGTTACAATTGTAAATTAATTATATTAATAGCGATTTTCGAAATTGATTTAAGATTTATTGTTAAATGAACTTTTGATTTTAAACCCCCCAAAAAAAAAAAAAAAAAAATGACCGCAGTGTAGTATTGACACTGTCTGCCTTTAAAGTTTTAGAAGTTTGTTGACGAAAGTTAAGAAAGGTAAGAATGGTACTGCACAACTTTTATAATTTTATAACGCTGTGGCCCGCTTACCTACCGAAAATAGTAAATATGGCCCTCGACTTAAAAAGCGTGGGAACCACTGGTTTAGACTAACAGACCAAACAGCAGTATGCACGACCGAACTGATAGCCATACTGAAAGGACTGGAGATTGCAGCCGAAAACCCACCGTTGAGACTATGTATATTGACAGACTCCCTGTCCTCAGTACAAACGCTCGGGAATTTCACTAGAGGAAACAGACCCGATATAAAAGAGGCGATATTAGCGACAGCCACCAACCACAGGTACTTCTTCTTCTTCTTTGCGTTCATCCGGAGTGATTTTTTCAGATGTGATTGCGGTGTGTCTGGTTAGGCACCCTCGGGTCGAAACCCTCAGGCCAACACATCCGACTTTTAGCGTGCATTTTTGACCAGGTTAGCAATCCTGGGAGACTCTCACTTTTGTGGTACCGTCCACATCTCAGCTGGTCAAGTTGGAACAGTCGAAGACTACACGGTCATCCCTCAAGTGAAGGCAGGGACAGTCCATAGCATTTTCCGCCATCCTGGGTGGCTTCCATAATTGCAGAGCCGGCACATAACGCTCTGGTGCTGGGTTTACCGAGGGAATCGTCACGTCCTGCTCATGGCTGTTTTAATTCCTCACTTCAATATATTGGGCATTTCGCTCGCCCTGGGCCGTTCCTGCACAAACCAGTCAGCTCTGCGGTTGGTTTCCACTAAGCGAGTTTTCGGACAT
>JACEFZ010002222.1:0-27613 GCA_014155875.1 Cepaea nemoralis
GGAACGATAGTTGTTTAAACGGACATTGTTTTCCCCAGAAGATGAACCAGTGTGTATTTGGTGCAAGGCGCCCTATCGGGTTTTCCCGAAGAAAAGACATATTTCTAATCGTTCTATTCAGAAGATCGTGTTGTTAAAGTAACCAAGAGAACTATCTTCCATGGGGATTGAGCGAATAAGAGAACTGAGGGTTCCCGAAAGCTGTTTCCCACTGTTTACCCAAACCCAAAGAAGGCATGAGGACATGGGCCACTGGCGTTTCGCCACAATTGCCTTGACGTTGAATAGCGCGGAGACAGACAAACATAATATCCTCGCATAAGTTGACTGAAATAGTCAGGTTTTAGATATGACTGAGCTACCGTGTAACAGAAGACGGTGATACCTGCTTTCTATTAGAGCCGAATGTTTGGCGACGCTTACCAAACCCGACACCCCACACTGTGCCAACGGCTTCGGTCGGTAACTGGTCTAGGATCGAAGCGGACAGTAAGAGCATTGCTTTGCTGATCCGGCAGCTTCTGCAACTTGTTTTGCTCCAGATGTATTAGTGTTGCCTTTCCTCTGCAGTAAACTAGGCAGTCCGAGAGAGGGATCCTGCTGTGTGTGCAACACATGGTCTCTACAGTTCAGCCCAAGCTGTGTGCTATAGAGAGATATAACTACATTCAATGTCTGCTTGTCGTTATTACGTTATTATGCCGTTTATTTATTTATTTATGTTTTTTTTTTTTTGGGGGGGGGGGGGGGGGAAGCAAAATGTAGCAAACTGTCATCTATCAAGTCGACCAGGTGCCAGTGTTGTTGGGTGAGGACTTGTGTTTCATTTTGGGTTAAGGATGTAAAATAAAGTGGGACATGCGGTTTGTCATTAGGGAACAATAAATTAGGACAGGAACAGAGAAAACATAAAACACAGAGAAAGGAACAGAGAGAGAGAGAGAGAGAGAGAGAGAGAGAGAGAGAGAGAGAGAGAGAGAGAGAGAGAGAGAGAGAGAGAGAATAGATAGATAGATAGATAGATAAATAGATAGATAGATAGATAGATAGATAGATAGATAGATAGATAGATAGATAGATAGATAGATAGATAGATAGATAGGCAGAAAGGCAGGCAGGCAGGCAGGCAGGCAGAGACAGGCAGGCAGGCAGGCAGACAGACAGACAGAGACAGGCAGGCAGGCAGGCAGGCAGACAGACAGACAAAGACAGGCAGGCAGGCAGGCAGGCAGGCAGGCAGACAGGTAGATAGATAGATAGAAAGAAAGAACAACCCAGCTCGGCCATGTTTCAGGCTTAATCGAATTTCTCTCCCCCGCATCTTCATTTCAGTTATCGATTGTGCTCTCTCCCGGTTGCCTGGTATTCCAGTACAAGTTGTCCCGCTGGCCACTTTCCCTTCTTTTTGACCTTTCTTGCCAGACCTCCCCCTCCCCCCCCCCCTCCCCATTTCTTTGCTAAATCAGCGTTTTATTTTTCTCACCGAAAATAAGTGACAGATAATAAATAAGTGATGTGAACCCACACAGCCAGCAACAGGTCTGGCCTTTTCAGATATGAAGATTACCGACAGACACACAGAACCTTTCACTGAATAACCTGAATGGCTTTAAGCTATGGGGAAAAATAAATTATTATTAGGAATTGTAAGTGTAATTGTGGTTTATATATTGCCAAAAAGGACTCAACTTGCATTTCGACTGGCGCTGTTTCTATCATTTCTTCTTTCTTCCTTCTTTTTTTTTTTTTTCTTTTTTTTTCGCGGACCGTTGAAACATCGTCTTAACGATTGGATTATTATTTCCAATCTCTGTCCTTTATTATATTTGATAGTTCAAATTAGCTACCGTTATTTTGAGTCTGCATGTTTGAATCCCTGTGTGTCAAATAAAACATTACATTTTGACGTTGTTTAAAGTGTCCTCTATCTCGACTTTCTTCAGCTAGTTCTGTAAGCGCCAGTCATTACTTGTGGATGTGTTTATAGTCTCAGTGGTCTCAAGAATTCCTCATCGATTTATATTTCTGTATAAAAATATCCAGTTAGCCCCATATGCCCCGTGAGCAGAAACACGTGTAAGAAAGGGGTCCTATGCTTTATTATGTTTTTAAACTGTACTATTTAGTTTCGTTGCTACGGTGCACATTTCTAGTCAACCGATACTCAATGAGCGATGACGTCAGCAAGAAGCCGGCTGTCCGACATTTCCCGAAATATTCTGATACACGTTTTATGTGGATGGGTTAACAGTGGAACGCAATTGAGTTAAAGTGTATTGATAAAGAACCGACATGACAGAACTCGTGACATTCCCCTACGTGCTCCGTCCTCATCTTCAACAGTCAGCGAAGAGTTCCAATATTAATTGTACCAATAGCAGTCAACAATCACATACAGAGGTTCTAGACAAACTGGACGTTTGAAAAGAGAGTTGATGAAAGAAATAAAAAAGAGATAAGTGAAATATTTCGGCCACGGTAAAAGAGACAACACTCTTATAAATACCATACTGAAGGGTAAGGTTGAAGGCAAGCTAGCAAGAGGTAGACAACAATACAAGTGGGAAGATATCATCGACAGATGGACGAACAACTATCTGACAGAATGTACAGTCAGGGCGAGAAACAAACAGTGTTGGATATGCATTTCATTGTGGATACGGTACCTCATTGAGTGAGCAGTCTGATTATGTGTCGCTTTGCCTTATTTTCGTGGAGAGAGTGTCGGCTGGATCCTCCGGTCACTCCCTGCAGCATTATTCTCCCCAGGTCGTGATGATCTATCTGTTCTTCTGCACTATATATACGATCTCATAGGGCACCGACCACGTCTGCCTTATCATGCCCAAATACCCACCGAGCAGTGCAGTACAAAGTCTAAATAGGCAGTCTTTAAAAAACAACAAGCGCCGAATGTTAACTTGGCTGGAGAGGGCAAACATCAAGCAATTAGAATAACTGTATTCTGATTGTATGTCTCGGAGTCTGCGCCTTGGGAAAGTACAGCCAGCATCACAATCACACATACAGGGTTCGAAGTCAGCAGCACGTCATGTGAAAGCAGACCGCCTTGCGTTGATTTTCTCAATGGTATGAGCCTCTGTATGAGCCTCGGTCGCTCAGAAAGCTATGGAAAACATTTTTTTTTTTTTTTAGGTTGCATATCCTATTTACAGGACATTGCTGGCAATACTAGCATTTTACTGCCGTGTTGATGTCTTGGCAAGTTTTACGTTCAGTAGTTTGCCATTGTTTTCTGAACGACCGGTTCCCATACCAACACGTTAAAACCCCAGCGCGACACGGTCTGCTATCAAATCGGTCTGCACCGCGTTTCAAGCGCGTGTTAAACGGCTCACGAATCGCGTTCGCAAGCCTTTAGGCTACGGAGATCGGCAATGGAAAACCACTGAACGTATATTTGCATAAAACATTAGAAACAGACCAAGATTGCTGGGGTTGAGTGCGACGACCTATAAAGGAGCAATTAACAACGATTCCCCTGAAAGGGCCATTGAAAGTAGAACATAATGTACACTTATAAGAAAGTGACAAATAGTGTTCATTAGTCATATAATGGCAACGCTAGTTTCTGTCTGTCTGTCTGTCTGTCTGTCTGTCTGTCTGTCTGTCTGTCTGTCTGTCTCTCTGCCTGCCTGCCTGCCTGCCTGCCTGCCTGCCTGCCTGTCTGCCTGCCTGCCTGCCTGCCTGCCTGCCTACCTGCCTGCCTGCGTGAGTACACGTTTATGGTATTGTATACAGAGCAAAACTAAAGAGCCCTACTACACATTTTAAGGAGAATCGGGCAGTCGGTGCTAACCCCATATTTTCAAAGACCATTCGCCACCAGGTGGCAGTAGTGGTCAGTCTCACGCTGACCGTGATTACTTCTCAACACATATCCAGGTATCAGTGTTAGGCTGGGTCGACCTGCGCGCCCAGGTCAATAAAAAAAAACCCACCCCGATGACCCCCAAACATATTATGTTATTAGATGAGAGTCTAGTTACCATGCTATCGGCCTCCCTTTATTGTGCACATATATATTCTTGACATGTTATTCCTGAAATTAATCCATGTTTCGTTTTTCTAAATATAATATTCTTATTCTTTTTTTTTTCAGCAAAACGAAGTTAACGGCTTGCTAAGAAAAAAAAAAATCTTCAAAAACGGCACTTCGGTTATGCTGGTACTTTGAATGCCTCATCACAGTGTCCGTGGATTCTATTGGATAACATACATGGTTTCCTTAGCAACATGGATATAATATGTATGACTGGAAGTCTGTGGTCATGTGATCGGTAGGGTAAGTCTCATTGGATGTCTACAGATGTGTTGTTTTCATTAATGACTATGCATTCTAATGAATTCATTTGTTATTGAGTGTCATTGGTTAAATAAGATATTGCGAGGTCTAGAACTTAAATGTGTTATTATGGAGTGACACGAAGTGCAAAAATGTGAAACATGAGGAATTATAACATGAGGTCAGCATAACCGAATGGTTCGATTCGGTTAAACCATTACTCCTACCCCGTTCAACCTCGGCAGAGAAGTTACATTAGGGTCCATCCCTGGCTCATATTACTGATCCTGTGACCGATTCAGTCACAAATAGAACATTAATTTGAAGGTGATTGTTGTCCAAAGTGGGTAATGGCTCATGAATAAGAGTACTCGCTCGTATTCACCCGGAGCTGATGCCGAGGTGGCGGGTTCAACTCCTACACCTGGGTTAGACTAAAATACGCACATTTAAGCACAGCTGTTTGGAAGCTTTCACTAATTCCATATAAAAAACAGAATAAATACATTCTAGTAACCTGACTCCTTGTGTACACATTATTAACCAGCAACTGAAGAAAAAATAAGGAAATGAAAAATAAGGTAAGGAATGTATTTATTCTACTTTCCTGTCCATTTCCATTTCGATTCTACATTATTTACCCAATGCCTCTATAAATTCTCTGTCTTTACTAATATTACATATTGCACCAACTTCCATGCAAATATGAACATGCCTTGAGCCGTTACCCGAATTGACGTGCATTAATGTAAAACAAATTTGTTATCGTGAAATCAATCTATTTTCGTCAAAACATCACAGAAATTTCGCTGCTTTCCATGATTTTAGTTGGCCATATCATCAACATATTCCTTGGGTGGGAGTAAATATAAGACGGCAGAAACATTTCGTTACAGTCGATACTTTAAAAAAAAAAAACACAGAACACGAGTGAGGGCAAACATTTGTGAACGCACTCTAGTTATCCTAATACCTGATGTACCCTTGCACAAGGTGTTTGTACTATCTGGTTTCTCTAATGCTGCGACCAACCTACGTCTGATCTCTCCGATGCTATAACCAGCCTACGTCTGACCTCTCCAATGCTATGACCAGCCTACGTCTGACCTCTCCAATGATATGATCAGCCTACGTCTGACCTCTCCAATGCTATGACCAGCCTACGTCTGACCTCTCCAATGATATGACCAGCCTACGTCTGACCTCTCCAATGCTATAACCAGCCTACGTCTGACCTCTCCAATGATATGACCAGCCTACGTCTGACCTCTCCAATGATATGATCAGTCTACGTCTGACCTCTCCAATGATATGATCAGCCTACGTCTGAACTCTCCAATGATATGATCAGTCTATGTCTGACCTCTCCAATGATATGATCAGCCTATGTCTGACCTCTCCAATGATATGATCAGCCTACGTCTGACGTCTTCGGAATATTCCCCATTGTTGTATGAAGGACCAGATTATCAAAATGTGTGGCATTCTCTATTTCTTCTTTCCTGATTGTGATATGTGCTGGGCGTGCAGTTTTGTCCGTGAACACTATAATTCCTCTATTATTTAATGTTCAGAACAAGATATTGATTTTCTTTGTCTCTTTAACACCCCGTCTATTGTTTTTATTTTATTAATTTATTATTTGATTTAAATTTATTTATTTATTTATTTTTGTTTAGCGCTTGCTCGCTTTAAACTCAAGCTTAGTCCATACACGCGTTACTATAGGGTGTATTTTTAATGACTGTGCAGTGTTTGAAAATATTGTCGTTCCAAGTTTTGTATTCACCCTGTATAAAGTTTATGCAACATAATAGGTAAATACAAAACTTGAATCGGCAATATTTTCAAACACTGCACAGTTATTAATAACACTCTGTACCTCTAGTGGCAGTGGACTGATTTTTGCGTGTGGATTAACTTTACCGAGTTAAGCAGGTTCAACCCTACACCGGTCAGTTGGACTAAGCTATTGACTTCTTGTCCTTGACTTGGGAACGTACATTACAAGTACCCCACAAGTCGGAAGTGGGTTCGTCTGATGGCGACGGACACTGGTAATAGGGACAGCTAATCCTACACACAAAATGCAGGCCAGTGTATTAGAAGTAGTAACACGTTTATGGGCTAAGCCTGAGTTCAGAGCGCATGAAAAAAAAAAAAAACACACACACACACATACACACGCACGCACACGCACACACATACACACTCTCTCTCTCTCTCTCTCTCTCTCTCTCTCTCTCTCTCTCTCTCTCTCTCTCTCTCTCTCTCTCTCTCTCTCTCTCCTCTATGTACATGTACACTCCATTCATTATTCCCAATCTTATATCATGTGGACTCTTTTCTACCTTACAGTTACTAATGTACTATTAATTTCTTCACAGTTATTATTTTAATTCTTTTTTCCCTTACAGTTACTAACGTAACTTCTTAATGTCTTCACAGTTATTATTTTACCTCTTTGCGTCCTTTGCAGATATTGTTTTAACGTACATCAGCATATATTATATGCACTGAAAGATATGAATACATTTGAATGATATAAGCGAGCAATTGTTGCCAAGCACACTGAATCTCCTCTCGTCTTATCCGTCTCCTTCCTGTCTAATATTCTCTTCCTCCTCCTCGTACTCCTCATTCTTCTGCTTCTTCTTCTTCTTCTTCTTCTTCTTCTTCTTCTTCTTCTTCTTCTTCTTCTTCTTCTTCTTCTTCTTCTTCTTCTTCTTCTTCTTCTTCTTCTTCTTCTTCTTCGTTTCCTTCTTCTTTCATTACGAATACCTCTTTTATTCAGAAGTCAGTGTGTACTAATTGGGGTGGATTTGTGTCCGTTTCTCTCTCTCTCTCTCTCTCTCTCTCTCTCTCTCTCTCTCTCTCTCTCTCTCTCTCTCTCTCTGTCTCTGTCTCTATCTCTCTCTCTCTGTCTCTCTCTCTCTCTCTCTCTCTCTCTCTCTCTCTCTCTCTCTCTCTCTGTCTCTATCTCTCTCGTGAGCTATATATAGAAACATCATCCAAAGTGACCAACTATATCTAGAGACATCATCCAATGTTCCGAGCATTACCTAGAGACATCATCCACTACCCCCAGCATTGCCTAGAGACATCATCCATTGCCCCGAGCATTACCTAGAGACATCATCCAATGCCCCAAGCATTACCTAGAGACGTCATCCAATGTTGCGAACATTACCTAGAGACATCATCCACTGCCCCAAGCATTACCTAGAGACATCATACAATGCCCCAAGCATTACCTAGAGACGTCATCCAATGCCCCAAGCATTACCTAGTGACATCATCCAATGCCCCAAGCATTACCTAGAGACATCATCCAATGTCCCGAGCATTACCTAGAGACATCATCCAATGCCCCAAGCATTACCTAGCGACATCATCCAATGTGCCGAGCATTACCTCGAGACATCATCCAATGTCCCGAAGCATTACCTAGAGACATCATCCAATGTGTCGAGCATTACCTAGAGACATCATCCAGTGCCCCAAGCATTACCTAGAGATATCATCCAGTGTGCCGAGCATTACCTAGAGACATCATCCAATGTCCCGAGCATTACCTAAAACCTATCCAATGTTCCGATCCCTATCTGTCAATATTTTAAATGTCAACACCTACTCACCACCCATGTCGAGATCCCCACTGACCACTCATCCCCAACACACGTGCAGGCAACCAGCCGGCGCCCCTCAACCCTAAAACCATATTGACCCCAGCACGTCACGCTACACAAGCCCTGTTCAGACATGATTGATTGATTGCTGCAATCTATTTTAACGCTAGGAAGTTGCTACCATGTCTGCGAATAGAAGTTTTAAAGCTCTTTATAGGAGCAAGCCCAGCCGGCCTGTCTCAAAGAAAGAAAATATATTCCCCAGAGGGTGGAGACAAAATGGGCTTCCCTCCTCTCCTTCCCAATTTTGCTTGTTGCTATTCGTTTCGTTAGAAATAGGCTTGGTTTCTGAAAGGACTATTTCAAACCTCAAGATAGATTGACTTGGAAAAGATTGATATGCGTGGCTCCTGAGAGAGAAAGAGAGTGAGAGAGAGAGAGAGAGAATAAGAGAGAGAGAATGAGAGAGGGAAAGTGAGAGAGTGAGAGAGAGAAGGAGGGGGGAGATAGACACAGAAAGAGTAAGAGTCAGACGGACAGACAGACAGACAGACAGACAGACAGACAGACAGACAGACAGACAGACAGACAGACAGACAGACAGACAGAGTGAGAAAGAGAAAGAGGGAAACTGACAGAGAGAGAAATAGAGAGAGGGAGGGAGAGAGAGAGAGAGAGAGAGAGAGAGAGAGAGAGAGAGAGAGAGAGAGAGAGAGAGAGAGAAACAGACAGACAGACAGACAGACAGACAGACAGACAGACAGACAAACAGACAGACAGACGGACAGACAGACAGACAGACAGACAGACAGACAGACAGACAGACACCAACAAGTGTGCTCACCTTACAACGATAAATATACAAAACCAAGCTTCCCCCCCCCCCCCCCTTAAATGACATTTCCAGGCTTCAAGATCGATTGGCTGTTGTGTTGTATTCTTTGAGTTATTCTTGTGTTAGCTTTAACAAGATAACTGTGTAGATATTGTCTTGTCAGTCACAAATAATTAAATTAATTCATGATCATCATGTGCCATGCCAACCGGCAACTGCGTTCATGTCTCTTCGCCGATCTCTGCCGTTAGTGTTCTGGATCAACTCTACCGATGCTGTTCCACCACCTCAGTACACCCAGAATCATTTCTCTTTGTCTGCCTCTACCTCTTTCCCCCTTGATCTTTCCAGTCGTCACGATGCTCTCTAATACTTCCCTTCTCATCACAGCACAAGCATCCGGGCATCGTTGTTAGTTACTCTTGCAGTTAAAGATATTTGCAAATATTCGCCTCAGGAAACACACCTCCGTTGCTTCTAAACTCTTCCAAATTTGTTCATTCACATTTCATGACCCACTGCCATACAGCAAAACAGGTTCTTATAACATTTCAGCACTCTCTTTCTTACATTCAATGATAGTGACTTATTACATAAGCTACAATACATTGTCAGCAAATTTTACAGGACCTTTTAAGTTCTTTGTCTATGTCATGCATCTTCCATCTGATGTTATAATTGCCCCTAATTATTTACATTTGCCGGTCTCCCTGGCCAAGGATTGTGGTCTCCCTGGCCAATGATAGCGACATTGTTTGTAATCCCGTATATCCACGTGGGGAGAACAGCAGCTGCGAGAATCGGCAGCGGTTCGCGCCGCGCTGGTAACTTACGGGGGTATATCAGCCGGTCGTTCAGAAATCAGTGGCACACTACTGAACGTAAAAACTTGCCTAGTACATCAGCAGCAGCTGAAAATTGCAGGTGTTGACTGCAACGTCCTGTAAGGGATATGCAATAATAAAAAACATTACATTTATCATCTTGAATAAGCATATTACATTCTGTTGTATCTCACATTTTGGTGTCATCGGGTCTTTTCATAAATAATATAAACAGTGTTTCTGTTTTATTTTTTAATATTCAAAGAACGTCTTCTTATTGAGCACTCTCTGTAACTATAACATCCAAGGTTTTTGTCGATGTGTTGCATTTTCTGTCATTAAAACTATAGCATTTACAAAGCGTAGATTCTTTGTATAAATATATGCATTAGGAAGTGACATTATAGATTAGACGTTGATAATTCATAATCTGTTCTCAATATTTTCCCCTCTGCTGTATATTCATCTTGTAGCAATAGAGGTAGATCTGAATATTGAAGAAGGTTGGCTACTAAAGACGATACAACTAAGAATATTGACATATTTTGGTCACTTGAAACGTCATGAAAGTTAGGAGAGAACAGTAATGGAGGGGTATATGCCTGGGAAGAGAGGAAGAGGGAGGCCAAAGAGAAGATTGGTGCAGGATGTGGCGGATGATCTCCAGATGGGGGTATCGGACGCGGGACATCTTGCTTATGATCGAGAGGTTTTCCAGAAGGTTGTAATGGGAGCGAGGTTCTGCAAAGGACATGCTACTGAATGAATGAATGAATGAATGAATGAATGAGTGAGTGAGTGAGTGAATGAATGAATGAATGAATGAATGAATGAATAAAGCGATAGAAGAGCGAGCGTGTTCTAATGACTCCCCCTCCTCCCAAACCACAAGAGCTATGTCGGCGGTAGCGCAGCTACTGGTAGAGTCTTCAACGAGAAACAAGACAAGGGAAAACGACCATACGACGTGAGACATAGTTGACAGTCAAAGGCTAGGAAAAGTCAAAGTCGGATGTGCTGAGACTTGACGAAGCAGTGCAGTGCAACGCGCTACATTATGCCATTCAATATTTGTAATCCCAAAGACATCAGGAGCCTTAGAATGAGACCAATATAGACCAATTAGCATAATGAGCAACACCACGAAGAAAGAAGATTTTGCTAAGAATCATTATGCAAAGAAATAGGAAGAAACTACAACCAGAAATAGGAATAGAATAATTTGGGTTGGTAGAAGGCTGTTTGTCGAAGGCTATTTCTGATTTTCTAGGCAACAGAAGTAGTAAAACAAATGTTGCATGTATGCTGAGAACATTAATGAAAAAAAAAACGGTCGATAAAAGTAAAGGACAATATACACCTTTGCTTCAATGACCACACACAGTCTTTCGCGATGATACAGGTGATTCCGGATCTCTAAATTTATTGGAAAGACCGTAGATGCGTAAAGAACATATATTGGAAGAATACAATAAGCCATGATACAGGTGTTTTAGGATGTACAAATTGAAGGGAAAGACCGTAGATGTGTAAAGAATATATATATTGGAATATACAGTAACCCCCACTCATTGATAATGCAGCGATGCGCTAGCGAAGGTGATAGGGAACTGCTCTGCTAATGTCATGAGCACGATAGGACGCGGCTTCAATTCTTCGGCTCGTCGCCTGCGAAAGTGTGGGATAGATTGGCCATGCTTTTAAACTTACAAAATGTAATGTATTACATCACAAACAGCATATGCAGGTCAGCATGGTCGAATGGGTAAGAACGAGTGTCCTTAAACATCCGGTGTGCTGATGCCGAGGTTAGAAGTTCAACCCTTACACCGGACAGTTGGACTAAAATGTTGACCTGTCGTTCTTGACTTCGGGACGTTAATTACAAGTACCTCTGAAGTCGGAGTGGGTTCGCCTGATGGTGAGGAACACTGTTAATAGGGAAAGCTAATCCACACGCAAAATTCAGTTCATCATTACTGTAAATAGTGTGTATGGACTACGCTTGAGTTCAAAGCGAGTGAGCGCAAAAAAAATCACAAACTAGCAGCAGGACACTGCTCGGGACAAATTATTATTATTATTATTATTATTATTATTATTATTATTATTTATTTATTTATTTATTTATTTATAATGAAGTAGATTAACGAAGAGCGGAGTGCCACATTTCCACCTATACTGGAGGACTTGCAATGGACGTTGAGGTGACTACAAGGAAACAGGTTACATTTTTCTGTACTTTTACAAAATGATTTAAGGTTTTCATTTGAAGCCACCTAATACGTATAAAGATATAGGATATAGGAAGGATCGCTGTCGGAGTAGATAGCGTCATTAAGATATGTTGATGCAGTAGTTATTGCAGAAAAACGAATAGGCTGTTAATACTAAAGAACAAAAACGTATTGGTAAATACAAAGAAAGCGCTCTACAACACAATCTTTCTACCAACTCTGTGCTATAAATGCCAGACATGGAAAATAGTAGAACAAAGATAATAGAAAAATTACAACTGCGGAAATTAAATTCCTGAGAAGAATACTCAACGTATTAGATATAAAGAAGAGAGAAAATCCGAAATGAAGAAATCAGGAATAAAGCGGGGTAAATAGTAGAACAAAGATAATAGAAAAATTACAAGTGCGGAAATTAAATTCCTGAGAAGAATACTCACCGTATTAGATATAAAGAAGAGAGAAAATCCGAAATGAAGAAATCAGGAATAAAGCGGGGGTAAATAATAGAACAAAGATAATAGAAAAATTACAACTGCGGAAATTAAATTCCTGAGAAAATACTCAACGTATTAGATATAAAGAAGAGAGAAAATCCGAAATGAAGAAATCAGGAATAAAGCGGGGGTAAATAATAGAACAAAGATAATAGAAAAATTACAACTGAGGAAATTAAATTCCTGAGAAGAATACTCAACGTATTAGATATAAAGAAGAGAGAAAATCCGAAATGAAGAAATCAGGAAAAAGCGGGGTAAATAGTAGAACAAAGATAATAGAAAAATTACAAGTGCGGAAATTAAATTCCTGAGAAGAATACTCAACGTATTAGATATAAAGAAGAGAGAAAATCCGAAATGAAGAAATCAGGAATAAAGCGGGGGTAAATAATAGAACAAAGATAATAGAAAAATTACAACTGCGGAAATTAAATTCCTGAGAAAATACTCAACGTATTAGATATAAAGAAGAGAGAAAATCCGAAATGAAGAAATCAGGAATAAAGCGGGGGTAAATAATAGAACAAAGATAATAGAAAAATTACAACTGAGGAAATTAAATTCCTGAGAAGAATACTCAACGTATTAGATATAAAGAAGAGAGAAAATCCGAAATGAAGAAATCAGGAATAAAGCGGGGTAAATAGTAGAACAAAGATAATGGAAAAATTACAAGTGCGGAAATTAAATTCCTGAGAAGAATACTCAATTTATTAGATATAAAGAAGAGAGAAAATCCGAAATGAAGAAATCAGGAATAAAGCGGGGGTAAATAATAGAACAAAGATAATAGAAAAATTACAACTGCGGAAATTAAATTCCTGAGAAAATACTCAACGTATTAGATATAAAAAAGAGAGAAAATCCGAAATGAAGAAATCAGGAATAAAGCGGGGGTAAATAATAGAACAAAGATAATAGAAAAATTACAACTGAGGAAATTAAATTCCTGAGAAGAATACTCAACGTATTAGATATAAAGAAGAGAGAAAATCCGAAATGAAGAAATCAGGAATAAAGCGGGGGTAAATAATAGAACAAAGATAATAGAAAAATTACAACTGCGGAAATTAAATTCCTTAGAAGAATACTCAACGTATTAGATATAAAGAAGAGAGAAAATCCGAAATGAAGAAATCAGGAATAAAGCGGGGGTAAATAATAGAACAAAGATAATAGAAAAATTACAACTGCGGAAATTAAATTCCTGAGAAGAATACTCAACGTATTAGATATAAAGAAGAGAGAAAATCCGAAATGAAGAAATCAGGAATAAAGCGGGGGTAAATAATAGAACAAAGATAATAGAAAAATTACAACTGCGGAAATTAAATTCCTGAGAAGAATACTCAACGTATTAGATATAAAGAGAGAGAAAATCCGAAATGAAGAAATCAGGAATAAAGCGGGGGTAAATAATAGAACAAAGATAATAGAAAAATTACAACTGCGGAAATTAAATTCCTGAGAAGAATACTCAACGTATTAGATATAAAGAAGAGAGAAAATCCGAAATGAAGAAATCAGGAAAAAGGGGGTAATATAGAATAAATGATTTAATCAATGAACGGAAAAGCGGGGGTAATCGCATGATGATATCCATCACGTATCCGGAAAAGAAAAGAGTGATGATGCTCATTAGCACCAGTAGATGTCAGAGAAAACTGGAAAGAGCATGAGCTACAATCTGTCTTCGAATGGTATTGACATGAGCAGTCAAGCTGAAAAACTTCTGATGGCTGCAGAAATGTGGTTTCTGAGGAGAATGCAAAGAATACCATGGACAGACAGAAAAACAAATGACCAAGTACTACAGGAGACAAATGAACAACGTAAACTGATTAGAGAAATTAGACGTAGACAGTCAAAATTTGTGATCACGTTATGAGAAGAAATAAATTGGAGAACTTGGTGACAACTAGGAAGATCGAGGGGAAGAGAATAAGGGGAAGACCTAGAAGTAAATACTTGGGTGGCTTGGCCACATGGCATGGTCGAGACAGGAACACTGTGCTGATCCACGACTCTTGTGACCGAGTGTGAGTGCGAAACATGACTGCCCGCGCTTATCGGCACGGCATATGATGATGATTAATTTAACAGCAATTCCCTATTAGTTGGCAGTTAGTTGTGTGACTAACTTAGCATATCTTCCACATTAGTCGATGCCATCAGTTTGCAGTGCCGGCAATAAATGCAACTGGGTGCTAACTCTCACCCAGAACTAAGCAGTAACCTCCCTTGGGAGCCATTCGCCAGAAAGAACAGAGAAGTACCTGCAATCTTGCAATGAAACCAATCGATATTTACAAGCAACAAACTTGTGCCATTTCTCCTTTGACGCCCTGTAAAACAAAAAGATTGCACCAAAATGTGAAATAACAATTGACGGCAAAATGTTTAACCAAGTTAATAGATTCAAATATCTAGAAGCAAAATTAACATCTGATGAAATATGCGTGGTAGAGATTAAGAGCAGAACAGGACAACCAAAAGTGTCATTCCAGAAGACGAAATGTCAACTGTTTCCAGGGATGGTTAATAAAGAAACGCACATGTATTGCTTTGCACCCACAGACGTAGAAGAAAGAAGTAGAGACAAGATGATGCATTAGACATTAGAACCACTGAAAGCTGTAGTTATCTACCTGGATTCGAATATGTCACCCTCGCTGCAGGAACAAGTGTACGCATGGCCAACTAGACACCCCATTTGCGCCTTCCTTACTCTAATTCTTTCTTCTAATTATATGAATGTCAAATAATACATGCGTTTATTTATGCACTGTCGCCTCAAAGGGTTCCCCACTTGATTTTTTGTTGTTGTTTTGTTCGCATATATTTTACAGAACATAGCTGTTAACATCGGCATCTTTCAGCTGATTGTTGATTTCTTGGCAAGATTGCGCTCAATAGTTTGCCGTTGCTTTCTGAGCGACCGGCTCACATACCCCATAAGTTACCGATTCTCGCAGACATCACGTTACTCACGAGAGTATACGGGATTACGGAGAAAGTCGTGTAACTCCTTGACCAGGGACACCGGTCCACTTGATATTACTTAGTCGTTAATCGCGGTTCCAAATACACTGCAAAGGGTCGCCCCAAAATGCTCCGTTTCTGTGTCAAAAAATTTTTTAAAAATGCTTTTCACTGTCCCTTGTGGTAAATAGAGCAGACAGCTGTGCCGACAAATCAACAATACGCATAAGGCCACTGTCAGAATGCCAACACAACAGACCGCCACTAAAATTACAGTTCGTCGTGGAATCCGCAGTCACCAGAAAACAGCAGTTGTACACACGTCAGGGCATAAGGCCCAGCCAACTAGTTCAGCAACCCGCCGGTCGCCATTTTTCTGAACGTGTAGTTCGCAATACGAACCACCGCGTACAGATGTAAAATCATTCCACATGAAATCCACGGCTCACAGTGTCGCTCCACACACTTAACTCAGTAGCTGGGCGACGGAAGCATTTACTACAAGTCCAAAATGAGAAAAATGCGTAAGCAAATCGTAGCCGGAAGTGTAAACACTCTGGAGGCCTTAACAGATCAACAGCCTATCCACCATAATGGACCGCTGATATTTCTGTTATACGGGAATACGAGTCAGGCATACCTTAGCAGTGTTGGCACGAAGTGAGTAGGCGTCATGTCAGTCATTCATTCATTTTTCCAGTTTCCTACTCCCTTCAACCTCAGAAGAGAAGTTATAATTAGGGCCCATCCCAGCCTCAGATTAATATTCCTGTGACCAAATCAGCTACATTTCGGATATTAATTTGAAAGGTATTATTGTCTATAGGAGGTAATGGCGAAGCGTCAAGTACCTTGACCATCATTGTATTAGAGAATTACTAAACAAAACTCTCTCTCGATGAGTAGTGGGCCTGCAGTCAGTAAGCTGGTATAGCTTTTCGGTCAGTCCTACCGGCGTCGCTTGAAAGCTCGTCGGTAGGTGTCCAGTGGTTTTGCATGTATCACCTTGTACCGGGAGGGCGCACTTTAGCGATGCTACTCTTGGCCTGAGTGTGCGTGTATAGTCCGTTCGATAGATATCCGATTGATCCTGCCAGTAGTCACATTGTGAACTGATGAAGGCTCAGCCGAAGATTTGTTCGCAACTTAGACGAGCAACATCTTCTGTAGGCAGAATCTCGTTGGCCGCATGTGTGTGTGGTCTGTTCCGGCGGTCAGTCTTGTCTATCCGACTGATATCTGGTTGATCCTATCAGTAGTCATACGCTCGTCGCTACGCTTGTCTCAAAACTGAAAACAAAAGGAATTGACGGTAGGGCCGTTTGCACGAGACTCTAAGCTACCAGTTGTTTGTGAGAGTCACTATATACAGGGATAACTGACATGTGGCAGCCTAACGTCCACTGCATCTGTGTCCGTCTCCAGTCGTCTTGCCATGCTCGCCACTGGAAGCAGATAGACGCCGACGAGAGAGTGAGGTCGACGGAGTTACGCAACCACTTCCTCACTATAATCCAAATTAAAGCGTAAGTCATTCGTTCTTCATCAAATCAAAAGATGCAATGAATGAAATGGTCCTCATCATTCGTGATGGACGAACATCCATTAGAGAATTAGAAGTTATAAGACCATTTTATTATAAACCATACCGCGTGATCTAGCTATTCCTGTCTCTCCACAGCTTCCTGTCTCGTGTACTGTCAATCATTTATGATACCGATTTTCCATCACTCAATGATGTCAAATTGTCACGCATCTTCTCTCTTGGATATTCCCTCGCCTCTCATTTACTGTAGCTTTCCAGTTGTCACGGTGTTCCCAGGTTTGTCCCTTCTCACAATGTTCTTAACAACCTGGCTAAGACAATACACATACATTGGCACCTTGCCGTCTTGACAGACGATAGTTTGTGCTTTAAAAAGACATAACATTTACCTATGGCGGTAGCGAATGTGACTGATAAGGCCAATTTGCGCTGTAAATGTCCGTTCACAGTGGGTGCATGTGAACATGTGGTCATTTCCACCATCATGCACCATCTTACGTCTCATACGCTCGGTGTGTGACGTATCTGCAATAATTTTCTCCTTTGTCTTTATTCCATTTCTGATTTTGCCCTCCATGCAACACGTTCAGCGGCGACTTGCTCCCAATGTGCATTATCAATGCCTGTATCAATCATGTCCCGCTTACACACATCTTTGTATCGTAGTAGAGGCCGACCCTGAGATCTCTTACCCATCTGTAATTCACCAAAAAAGATGTCCTTTGGTATTTTACCATCATCCATCCTCCTAAGATGTCCTATCCATCTAAGTCTACGAAGACTGAGCATGGAATAAACCGTCACACAACCTGATCTTTCCAATACTTCAGTATTTGTGATTTTGTCTTGCCACTTAATACTTAATATGTCTTCTTCGCAGACACCGCATATGAAAGCTGTTTAAACGTTTCTCTTGGTGTGAGTAAGTTGTCCAGGTTTCACTGCCATAAAGAAGAGTACTAAGGACACAGGCTTGATAGACAAGGACTTTTGTTTTGGCAGTAAGCTTCCTGTTCTCCAACACTCTTTTTCTTAACCTGTTCATTGTTGTTGCTGCCTTACCAATCCGGATGTTGATTTCCTGATCTAGGGATAATTTGCTATTTACCACTGATCCTAGATATGTAAAATGGTCTACCATCTCTAGTTCGGCGTCGTCAATAAAGATTGATGGTACCCCATGTGCACCTTGTGACATAATCTGTGTCTTCGTTTTGCTAATTGTTAAACCAAATTCAGAACAAGCATTGGAGAATGCAGATAGTAGACATTGCAATTCTTCCTCAGAGTGGGTCGTAACTGCAGCATCATCTGCAAAAAGCAACTCTCTGATCAGTACCCTCCTAAGGCTAAGACAATATAATACTACTAGCTGACCCGGCCCGGCTTCGCCTAGTCCCTGGTGGGGAGCATCTCATTTAATTCATATAAGTAGTCATATAAGTTCTCGTTCCCGTTACCGACTGTCTGTCTGTCTGTCTGTCTGTCTGTCTGTCTGTCTGTCTGTCTGTCTGTCTGTCTGTCTGTCTGTCTGTCTGTCTGACCCGGCCCGGCATCGCCCAACTCCTGGTGTGGAGCATCTCATTTAATTCATATAAGTAGTCATATAAGCTCCCGTTCCCGTTCCCGACTATCTATCTGTCTGTCTGTCTGTCTATATGTCTGTCTGTCTGTCTGTCTGTCTGATCCGGCCCGGCTTCGCCCAGCACCTGATGGCGAGCATCTCATTTAATTCATATAAGTAGTCATATAAGTTCCCGTTCCCGACTGTCTGTCTGTCTGTCTGTCTGTCTGTCTGTCTGTCTGTCTGTCTGTCTGTCTGTCTGTCTGTCTGTCTGTCTGTCTGTCTGTCTGTCTGTCTGCCTGTCTGTCTAATCATTTATTGGTTGCAGTTAGAACAACCTTAGATAAACGAAGACCAACTTACAAAAAGCATTAGAAAGAGCACTTGAAAGATCTTTACATCTTCCCCAACAATTAACTTGGGTAAATGGAGCGGCGGCAGCAGCATCAGCAGAAGAAGGAAAAGGAGGAGTAGGAGCTGGGAGGAGGAAGAGGGAGGTGGAGGAGGGAGGAGTAGGAGGGAGGAAGAGATAGGCGGAGAGAGGAGGAGGAGGGAAGAGGAGGGAGGAGGAAGGAGGAGGAGGAGTAGGGAGGAATAGGAGGGAGGAGGAGGGATTAGGAGGAGGAGAGAGGAGGAGGAGGTAGGAGAAGGGAGGAGGAGGGAGGAGGAGGGAAGAGGAAGGAGGAGGAAGGAGGAGAGGAGAAGGAGGAGGAGGAGGAGGAGGAAGGAGGAGGAAGGAGGAGGAGGGAGGAATAGGAGGGAGGAGGAGGGATTAGGAGGAGGAGAGACGAGGAGGTAGGAGAAGGGAGGAGGAAGGAGGAGGAAGGATGAGGAGGCAGGAGAAGCGAGGAGGAGGAGGTAGGAGGAGGAAGAGGGAGGGGGCGGAGGAGGGAGGAGGAAGAGGGAGGAGGAAGGAGAAGGAGGAGGAGGGAGAAGGAGGGAGGAGAAGAACGCAGGTGGAGGAGGAGGAGGGAGGAGGAGGGAGATGGAGGAGGAGGAGAGAGAGGAGGAGGGAGGAGGCGGAGGGAGGAGGTGGAGTGAGGAGGTGGAGTGAGGAGGAGGGAGGAGGAAGAGGGAGAAGGATGAGGGAGGAGCAGGAGGGGAAGGATGAGGAGGGAGGAGGAGGAAGAGGGAGGAGGAGGGAGGAGGAGGAGCGAGGTGGAGAGAGGAGGAGGGGGAGGAGGTAGGAGGAGGAGGGATGAAGGGGAGGACGTAGGAGGAGGAGGAAGGAGGAGGAGGAAGTAGGAGGAGAGAGGACGAGAAGGGAGGAGGAAGGAAGAGGAGTGATTAGAGGAGGGAGGAGGGAGGAGGAGGGAGGAGGGAGAAGGAGGAGGGAGAAGGAGGAGGGAGGAGGACAAGGGAGGAGGAGGAGGGAGGAGGAGGAAGAGGGAGGAGGAGGAGGGATGTGGAGGGAGGAGGAGGGAGGAGGTAGAGGGAGGAGGAGGGAGGAGGAGAGAGGATGAGGAGGGAGGAGGAGAAGGGAGGAGGAGGGATGAGGAGGATGGAGGAGGAGAGGGAGGAGGAGGGAGGAGGAGGGAGGAGGATGGGAAGGAGGTAGGAGGAGGAGGGAGGAGAAGGGGGAAGAGAGGGAGGAGGAGGGATGAGGGGGAGGACGTAGAATTAGAAGGAGGGAGGAGGAGGGAGTGGGAGGAGAGAGGAGGAGAAGGGAGGAGGAAGGAAGAGGAGTGATTAGGAGGAGGGAGGAGGGCGAGGAGGTAGGAGGAAGAGGGAGGAGGAGGGAGGAGGAAGGAGGGAGGAGGAAGGAGGAGGAGGAGAAAGAGGGAGGAGGAGGGAGAGGGAGGAGGAGGGAGAGGGAGGAGGGGGAGGTGAAGAGGAAGAGGGTAGGAGGAGGAGGGGAGAGGAGGAGGAGGATTTTAACGCATATGCCTGTAGACAACTGCAGCGAAAAGGTGGGTCTGTCTATCTATCTGACCCGGCGTGGCTTTGCCCAGCTCCTGGCGGGTAGCGTCTCATTAAATTCATACAACAACAAAAGTAACTTAAAAGAATGTCCTTCCACACACCATCCTTTATTTTTAATGAAAACTCTTTCTAATCACCTCAATCGGATGGGCCGTTCGCGAACGCATAAAGGACATACGGACGGAGATCGCCTTTTATATATAAGACTAGCTGACCCGGCTTCGCCCAGTCCCTGGTGGGGAGCATCTCATTTAATTCATATAAGTAGTCATATAAGTTCTCGTTCCCGTTACCGACTGTCTGTCTGTCTGTCTGTCTGTCTGTCTGTCTGTCTGTTTGTCTGTCTGTCTGTCTTCCTGTCTGTCTTTCTGTCTGTCTGTCTGTCTGACCCGGCCCGGCATCGCCCAACTCCTGGTGTGGAGCATCTCATTTAATTCATATAAGTAGTCATATAAGCTCCCGTTCCCGTTCCCGACTATCTATCTGTCTGTCTGTCTATATGTCTGTCTGTCTGTCTGTCTGTCTGATCCGGCCCGGCTTCGCCCAGCCCCTGATGGCGAGCATCTCATTTAATTCATATAAGTAGTCATATAAGTTCCCGTTCCCGACTGTCTGTCTGTCTGTCTGTCTGTCTGTCTGTCTGTCTGTCTGTCTGTCTGTCTGTCCCTCCCTCTCTGTCTGTCTGTCTGTCTGTCTGTCTGTCTGTCTGTCTGTCTGCCTGTCTGTCTAATCATTTATTGGTTGCAGTAAGAACAACCTTAGATAAACGAAGACCAACTTACAAAAAGCATTAGAAAGAGCACTTGAAAGATCTATACATCTTCCCCAACAATTAACTTGGGTAAATGGAGCGGCGGCAGCAGCATCAGCAGAAGAAGGAAAAGGAGGAGTAGGAGCTGGGAGGAGGAAGAGGGAGGTGGAGGAGGGAGGAGTAGGAGGGAGGAAGAGATAGGCGGAGAGAGGAGGAGGAGGGAAGAGGAGGGAGGAGGAAGGAGGAGGAGGAGTAGGGAGGAATAGGAGGGAGGAGGAGGGATTAGGAGGAGGAGAGAGGAGGATGAGGAGGGAGGAGGAAGGAGGAGGAGGGAAGAGGAGGGAGGAGAAAGAAGAAGGAGGAGGAGTATGGAGGAATAGGAGGGAGGAGGAGGGATTAGGAGGAGGAGAGAGGAGGTAGGAGAAGGGAGAAGGAGGCAGGAGGAAGGATGAGGAGGCAGGAGGAGGAGGCAGGAGGAGCAAGGAGGAGGAGGAGGAGGGTAGGAGGAGGAAGAGGGAGGGGGAGGAGGAGGGAGGATTAAGAGGGAGGAGGAGGGAGAAGGAGGAGGAGGGAGAAGGAGTGAGGAGAAGAACGCAGGGGGAGGAGGAGGAGGGAGGAGGAGGGAGGAGGAGGGAGATTGAGGAGGAGGGAGGAGGAGGAGAGAGGAGGAGGAGGGAGGAGGCGGAGGGAGGAGGAGGAGGGAGGAGGCGGAGGGAGGAGGAGGGAGGAGGAAGAGGGAGAAGGATGAAGGAGGGAGGAGGAGGAAGAGGGAGGAGGAGGAGGGAGGTGGAGAGAGGAGGAGGGGGAGGAGGTAGGAGGAGGGATGAGGGGGAGGACGTAGGAGGAGGAGGGAGGAGGAGGGAGTAGGAGGAAGAGGAGGAGAATAGGGAGGAGGAAGGAAGAGGGGTGATTAGGAGGAGGGAGGAGGAGGGAGGAGGAAGAGGGACAAGGAGGAGGGAGAAGGAGGAGGGAGGAGAAGGAGGAGGAGGAGGAGGAGGAGGAGGAAGAGGGGGAGGAGGAGGGATGTGGAGGGAGGAGGAGTGGGAGGAGGAGAGAGGATGAGGAGGGAGGAGGAGGGATGAGGTGGATGGAGGAGGAGAGGGAGGAGGAGGGGGAGGATGGTAGGAGGAGGAGGAGGAAGAGGGGGAGGAGGGAGGAGGGGGAGGACGTTAGAATTAGAAGGAGGGGAGGAGGGAGTGGGAGGAGAGAGGAGGAGAAGGGAGGAGGAAGGAAGAGAATTGATTAGGAGGAGGGAGGAGGGCTAGGAGGTAGGAGCAAGAGGGAGGAGGAGGGAGGAGGAGGAGGAAGGAATAGGAGGAGAAATAGGGAGGAGGAGGAGAGGGAGGAGGAGGGAGAGGGAGGAGGGGGAGGGGAAGAGGAAGAGGGTAGGAGGAGGAGGAGGGGAGAGGAGGAGGAGGATTTTAACGCATATGCCTGTAGACAACTGCAGCGAAAAGGTGGGTCTGTCTATCTATCTGACCCGGCGTGGCTTTGCCCAGCTCCTGGCGGGTAGCGTCTCATTAAATTCATACAACAACAAAAGTAACTTAAAAGAATGTCCTTCCACACACCATCCATTATTTTTAATGAAAACTCTTTCTAATCACCTGCATGACTACAGTAACTTCTTAAGCATAAAAAGATGAGTTACAATGTTATGCATTGTGCATTATTTTTATGAAAACTTTGAAAATGCCTTAAAGATTGTATCATTATTTATTATAACTCATATGCCGGTACATAACTATAGACACAGAGTTTATACATCTTTGAAAACGATGCAACAATATGACTATAAGTTATACAGAAAAGTTATTAAAAGTTATGCCCCTTGAAATAACTTTTACAGAGTTAAGTCCCCTTGCTGTATAGAAATTATAATGAAAAATGGAAAATTAAATAATATTCAGTAAGCAGCCGATTTCACACTAAAAAGATATCACAGTTGGCTGCGCTGGAATGAAAGGAAGACGTGTAGAAAATTTCATCTCAATCGGATGGGCAGTTCGCGAACGCATAAAGGACATACGGACGGAGATTGCCTTTTATATATAAGATTATCAATATCCATATGGTCAGTTACAGCACAAAAATGCTTTTACACATACTTCAACCATGCATGTTTTCTAGCGACTCATTGAGTATGCTAAGTAAGGTCGAGACGGGCTCGGTCAGAAGGCAATGTTTTATTGTTTCTGAGGAGGTTTAGAATGGGTGATATGTCTATATATAATATTTGGTCTTCTCTTACGTTGAGCTCAAGGAAGTCGATACACGTGCTAATATGAGGGTAAGTTTCCTCATGCACTGCATCTGTAACATGTACTGATAGGATCAACCAGATATCAGTCGGATAGACAGACTGAGAGGGTGAGCACTATTGGAATAATAGTTCAGTTTGCAATGGGAAAGATCTGTTGATAAATATCTATAGAAATAAAGTTCTGTAGAAAAATAATTAAATATGGTAACAACTTGAAATCAGTTTATTTGTATACACACATTGTCCCCGAGAACTGATAAAACTATGGGATACGTGCATCAATGTTGGTGGAAATAATGATGAGAAATAAAGGACAATATATGTATAAAAATAAACTGGTTTCAAGTTATTATCATATTTAGTTATTTTTCTACAACTATTTGTGACTTACTTATTAACTTACCCTCGTACTGTTAGTGTACTATATTGATTTTTAGGTGTTGATTAGCTTTCCTTATTATTAGTGTCCCTCGCCACCAAGCGAACCAACTCCGACTTCTGAGGTACTTGCAAATTACGTTCCCAAGTTGAAGACAAGGAATCAACATTTTAGCCCAACTGATGTGTGTAGGGGTTGAACTAGTACCTCGGCATCAGCACACTGGAAGTTTAAGTGTGAGCGCTCTTATCCATTCAGCCAAGCTGATCCCCTCTAATATATGTGTCATGTTTGTGCCTGGGCAATAGATATAATGTACAGGAGCAAAAGACCGAGTGGACCTACAACCAACGTAAGGAAGCAGGACGATTTAATGACTCCAGGAACAGATGTGATCCTGCAACACTGACCAGACTGCACGAACATCAAGTCAAACGGGGTCAAGCTGGACAACAGTGTCATGAAGGAAGCCAAAGACAAATAGTCAGCCAATACAGAATAGATGTCATCAATCGCTACATGAGGGGAGAAAAGGGGGAAGGGATACTGAGGGGCGACCTGAGCACTATTGGAATAATAGTTCAGTTTGCAATGAGAAAGATCTGTTGATAAACTAACTAGTTAAATAACTAACTAAACAACTAACTGACTGATTGACTGGCTGACTGACTAGCTAAGTAACTAACTAACTATCTAACTAACTAACTAACTAACTAACTAACCAATTAACTAACTAACTAACCAATGAACGAACGAGCAAACTTTATTTTCAAAGGGTTACGAATTGGGCACGCAGGCCCGTCTAACATTCTGCCCTTCTATCACTCTCTTTCATACATTATTTCATTCATACATCATTCAAGGTTAACAGAGAACAGCAACAATATAAAAGATATGCATTATAAAGGCATGGGCAAAATGCGAACATCAATACTACACGACTCAGTAATATTAGATAATGGTGTGACACTTGTTATTAGCTATGTGGAATATACTGGTCTACCAAAAGAGGACTGGCTGTTATACTAGGCTTTTGTTATTATTATTATTTCCATTATTAAGGGGGAAGATAATCCGTACTGAGATAGTGTTCGAATAACTTGCGATTATATGTATAGGGATTGGTGATATCTTTGACTTCTTGTGGAAGGTTGTTCCACAGCTGAGCTGCAGAGTACGTTAAGCTTGTTTTGTATAAGTCTATCCTAGGCTTCGGAATGTGTAATATATTTAATCGTTTACTGTGTCTAGCATTATATTTAAACAATGGCCAAAGGTAATTTGGGGCATTTCGATGTAGAGGTTTGTGAATTAGTTTGGCCTTATTGAAAAGCAGGGGTATGCGGAGTTGTAGTAACTGAAGGCGTTTATGCAGGCTAGGATTGTCAGATAAATGTTAGCTATAAATTAAACTCAATGCCCTTTTCTGGAGTGAGTAAAGTCGCTTGGTGCTTGAATTAGAGCAACCGCTCCAGATTTTAGAGCAGTAGTCAAAATGTGTCTGTATGTGAGAAGTATATAATATTTTCCTTGTGTCCTCATTTAGGAAGTTTTTAATTCTGGCGAGTTGGTATAATTTTTTCGCTGTTTGTTTAATGAAACTAATAACACTAACTAATTAGCTAGCTAACTAGCTAACTAATGATTTAACTGACTACCTACCTAACTAAATAACTAACACTCTAACTAACTAACCAACGAACTAACTATCTAACTAAACACCAATTAATTAATTAAATAATTAATTAGAAAACTAAGAAACTGACTAATAACTAACTTTTGAACCTACCACTAACTAGCTAACTTATCTAATTTAAATATTGAGCACAACCCATTACTGGCAACGCTGATCGTATTATGGTATGAACCTAAGGCCCATCAATTTAAATCCCGAAACAACCAAATACATCAACTATCTAATTAACTAAGTAATATACTAACTAACTAACCAACTAGCTAACTGTCTAACTAGTTAATACACTAGCTAATTAATTTACAAACTAATAAACTAACAAATCAACAAATTGATTAACTAACTGTCTATCTAATTATCTAGCCAGTTAGCTAACTAACTAACTAACTAACTAACTACCTAACTCACTAACTAATTAACTGCATAACTAGGCAACTAACTAATTAGTTAACTATCTAACTCTTACAGTTTTAAAAAAGTAAATGGCCCAAACAAGAACTGATTGACTGACTGTTTGACTGAGTAATGAATTAACTAACTAATGAGTTTACTAACTGACTGTTACAGTAACAAACTAAGTAATGGCTTTAAAAATTTAACCAATTGACTGATCGATTGATTTAATGACTAGTTAACTAACTATCTTGAAATTTAACTACTTTACAAACTGTTGAAGTTAAAGACTAACTAAATAACTTATTAGCTGACTAAAACATTAACTGACTGACAGATGAATGTTACTAGTTGTCGTGTCCCCCTTTTAAAAGTGTCGTCCTGGGTGAGGAATCCGACCCCACATTATAATTTTTTTTTTTCCCCCCTCAATATTCTGGAGAATCAACCCCGCTTCCTCCAACCACTCATCAGCTTGGCACCTTTTCCTATCACTCCACACTTGTACTTGCCCCCTTCTCATACTTCCCCAACGAAAACATATAAAAACTCTTGCTTCTAAAATTAAAAAGAGTAATTTATTAAAATAAAAGTGTAACGTGTATGAGACGGTATGCGAGAAAATTTGTGGACGTGTTCTATAAAGTGTGTAGACTCTGTTCTCAGACATAAAACTCAGTCAGCTATCACAGCAAAGATAGAAACCCCAGCACGTTCGTCAGAAAGTAGTCTCACCCCTTGCCGAAACCATTTGCCGGTTTCGCTTTTCCTCTGTAGACCTTGGTAAACCAATTTCAAACATCCGAAATAGACACCGGTGGTATTAAGAGTTAATCAGGGGCCGGTTGCATCTACACAATCCGTTCCTAAGTTCCTAAACAAACTGCACAAGTCTTTTGCGTGTGTACACGTCATTAAGAATTGTTACTACTGGATCCCACTCGTGTCTATCTGCCCCAAGTATAATGTCTTGTGTTATTCACGAGATTTTATAACACTAGGGAATATTAGATTGTTCTCCCGGTAGTTTCTATGTCTGTGCTGTATGGGGCATCGTAATCTCACTAGTGTGGTGAATCAACGTCCTTTTAGCTTTTTGTTGCTTTTTGTAGCAACGTATTGACTCTTGAACTGGTGTTCTTCGAAAGGGTTTTTTTTAAATCTTCCCCAAAATTGTTGGGTTTTCCTTTGGTCTGGTAGGGAACCTAGGATAGAAAAACACATCTGGGATAGTACTAGTCACTGATCCTTTTGGCTGAGGTAAGCCTATACCTGCTTAATGATCTTTAGCAACTAGACTTAGCATAGAGCAAAAATTAGCTAAACCCCCCCCCTAGAGTCGAAAAGGCTATGACAAAGAAAAAAAATCAGCAAAAAAAGAATGCGGAAACCCCCCCCACCAGGGACACCTACGGGAGGATCCCAATTATCCTTTATTACCCAAATAGTAAGTTTCAACACTTCATAATCTATTCTAGCTAAACAGAGCCCAAATATCCTTCCTAATCTAGCTAGTTTTTACTAACATGCTAAATCCACTATAGTTTTTCAAGGCACTGGGCCCAAATAATTATAACGAATAAATAATAAAATACCTTTAAAACCATACTGCCCTATAAATCATACTACATTGCCAAAAGGCAGTGTAAAATTAAGTCACTAATTAACACACGGTAAAATTATTTTCCCCTAGCGCTGCAGTGCCCTCACCCCACTAGAGCATTATTCAAGTCCACCTAGTTGATCCCAACCGAGTTTATATGGCAAAAACCCAAGTTGTCCAAAGTG
>JACEFZ010002223.1:5000-46256 GCA_014155875.1 Cepaea nemoralis
AATAAAGTGGAACCGAAATGGAATTGGACAGGAAAGTAAAAGGAATATATTTCTTACTTTATATTTCATTTTCTTTTGTTTCTTCAGCTTCTTGTTAACAATGTGTACACAAGGAGTCATGTTACAAGGATGCATTTAGCTTTTTATATGGAGTTCGTGATGGCTCCAAACAGCTGTGCGTTAATGTGCGTATGGAGTGACCACAGATGATACAGCAATTTAGTCATAATGTGTCAACTTTTAAGGATCTGTTCAGCTGTCTGTGTAGTTTGTTCACACGTGCACATTGGTGACAGAACTGTTTGGAGACATCGTGAAAGATTGTCTACTCTGCTGTTTACTGTTCAGAGACGGAACATGATTATTACCTGTTTTGCACGACGAATATAGTTGTGAATGTCTCTGTAGTGGGCTTTCTTCTTAACGGCCAAGATGTTTGTCCTCTTTTCATTGAAGTTTATAAATAGATTCGTATGTTCGTGTGATGTCCCCGCATTTGACAACGTGTTTGTTCTCACGTTTCTTGGTATGCCACAATATGTCAGTTCCCACCGCAATATTACTCTTCTGTTGGTATGCGTTTAGTGTTGTTGTTGTTGTTGTTGTTGTTTTTTCAATGCCAGTTGTTTGTCACCGTTGGGGAGGGGGCTTGCGAAACTGAAAATTCATCACTGTGGAATACAAACTATTGCCATTGACACTGTGCCGATGCTGTAATGTTTAGGGCCTGCAATTCGTCTGAATAGTTGGAGCAAAATATCCCAGTAAGTGTGCACGTGGATTAATGTCTGCGATCTGCCCAGACCTTAATCTGTGTCGGACGATTCCAGTAGGTTGATGACTGCTCTCGGTTGCATAACATTCAATCCATCCTTTCTCCAATAGTCCACTTCCTCTTTCAACACATGGTCCTCACATTTATTCCAGTAACTTTTATCAATATTTAATAGCGCGGACAGGATTAGTATCTTACCGCCAGACAATTTGAATGTAGTATTGTCAGCTGCTATCTGTCATTTAATTAGCCCATACAAGTTCTATGGGGTCTAAATGAGAATGGTACGGCGGAAAGTTTCAAGCACCTATGGCCATGCCCTTCTATCAACTTGTCGATTTGATATTTCTAGCCTTTTTGCGTCTGTTTTACAAGGGACACCAATTCTAGCTTGAAATACGTTTCTGGAAATGGTATGTTTTCCCTTCGGAGCCATATCTGTATTGCTTCTTTTGTGCTAGATGTATTTTGTCTTCTTGGGCAACAACAATGTGATATGATGCAATGTCCATAATTAGACAAGACGGTCTATCTAGGGATGGAAGTACTGTATTCTCGAGCCAATCTCTAAATACATTACCATTCATCTCATTATGATAATCCCTATTGTCTGTATGCTTTGATACGAACACGAGTTCAGTATTCTGTAGTAAGCCATTATGCGTACTACCAGCATGGGCTATGACCAAACGCTGTCCTTTACTACTGGGAAAAAATCGCTTTATCTTTCCATCCACTGATTGCCATTCCTATTCACTTGCGTTGTGCGCATTGATCCAGGTTTCATCCAAATACACTATGTCATAATTGTCTTTGCGCATTTCCCTTATGTCACATAGGTATTTGATTCTCATGGCTCCTAAATGCGGTTGCTCTTTACTTTCTAAACGGGAAGCCTAATGTCCTTATAATTTTCCACAAAGTTGTTTTGGATAGCTCTATGTCATTGTTCTTTCTCAACCAAACCCTAAGTTTTCTTACAGTCACTGTTTCTTTGGCATCCAGCATTTTTATAATAGCTCGCCTTATGACATCCTTGCCAAAGCTGTCTACAATTGCCTTTCTACCTACCGTTTGGTTATTGCGTGGTGGTTACATTCCAGATTCTGGCACCCATCGACGAAATGACAGTTTACTAAAACCAATGCATGCACTGTTCTTTTCTCGGAATTTGTAATAGCATGAAACAGTTTCCTGCGATCAGCTTCTTGATAACAATATGTGTACAATTTCATAGCGACGCTTTGAAGTGTACAAAATTTCACATTCAATCCCATTCAACAATATTCACACATTCAGATGTTAATGATAAATGGTAAGATTTATTAAATAATCACGTTCATGAAAGCACCCACATTACTGACGACACCTCTGAACACTCCCCGTTCCACTACGCGAGGCTATTTTCATAAGGCCAATCCCGTGAACAACGATAAAATTTACGATTGAACTCTGATGTTTCCGTGTGAAGATGTAATACATCTAATAATATGCACTTCATCTCTGTCCCGTAAATTATATACCGCATATAAACAAACTTTTAATCTGCTGTACAATCTCCAGAACAAATGTTTTTTTGTTGGGTGGACGTAATGATAAGGTTATATGCTAAATCTCATAATTTTACCTCAGTTGGTTACTGAGGTATGGAATTTTATATTGGGGCAGACAAAAGTAAATGGACTATAGTACACAACCTTGCTTAACTCCACTCTTGATTTCAAACTCTTCTAAAAGTTGCACCATCAAATTTGATTATAACCCTTCATGCCTGTGTGGAACGATTCCACAATAGACAGAAGAGTTGGTGGGCAGCCAATCTTCTTTAGTGCCTTGAACAGACCCTCCCGACTGACCAAATCAAATGCCTTTGTGAGGTCGATGAAGGCAATAAGCAGTGGTTGATTCTGTTCACGGCATTTTTCTTGCATTTGTTGCAATGAGAATATCATATCAATGGTAGACCGGTTCTGTCGAAAGCCACACTGTGATTCAGGGTAGACTTGATCTCCCAGGACTTGAAGTCTGCGCAGAACAATTCTGGCAAATACTTTCCCAACAATACACAGAAGTGAGATACCCCTATAGTTGTTAAGTCATTCCGATCGCTCTTGTTCTTGTACAGTTATGATGCTTGAATCTTTGAAATCACGTGGGACTTGTCCTTCTCGCTAGCATAGCTCTATTAGCTGGTGGATCTGTAGAGTGAGTGTATCTTGCCCACTACTGACGAATCACATCCTTAACTGGAGCCTTGCCAGATGCAAGCTCATTTATAGCACACTTAACTTCTGTTATGGTGGGAAGTGTCCAAGTGGTAAAGAGGTGGCAGGGCCTCTATGGCGTTGAGGGCATCATCCGCTAGCTTGGTCTCACTTGAGTAAAGCTCCAAATAGTTCTCTTCCCTTCTATCCATCTGCTGTTTCTTATCAATGATGATTTCTCCAGTCAAGGTTTTCAGTGGTTCACTTCTTTTGATAATTGGACCATCCATCCATCATGTGCCATGCCGGTAAGCGTGGGCGGTCATGTTCTGCCATCTCACTCGATCACCAGAGTCGTGGATCAGTTCCGTGTTTCTGTCTCGACCATGCCACAAGGCCAAGCCATCCAGATACTTGTTTCTAGGTCTTCCCCTTGGTCTGTTTCCCTCGATCTTACCAGTTGTCACCAAGTTCTCCAAATCATTTCTTCTCATAACATGTCCAAAAAATTGTGACTGTCTACGTCTAATGTCTCTGATCAGTTTACGATCTTCATTTGTTTCTTGAAGGACTTGTTCATTGGTCTTTCTGGCTGTCCATGGTATTCTTTGCATTTTCCTCAGAAACCACATTTCTACAGCCATCAGATGTTTTTCAGCCTGGCTGCTCATTGTCCAAGCTTCACATCCATATAAAAGTACAGGTTCTATGTAGCACCTCAACACTCTTTTTCTCGTTTCAATTGACATCTTTTTATTGGTCAGTATGTTTTTCATCTTGCTAAAGGCTACTTTTGCCATGGCGATTCTTGTTCTAATCTCTTCCAGGCATCTCCCATCAGATGTTATCACTGTTCCGAGATAATTGTACCTATTCACTTGTTGAAGAATATTCCCATTTACTTGTATATTACACTGTGGTATTTCGTTCTTCCTAGTGACGACCATAATCTGTGTCTTTTTACAATTTAATTCTAACCCTTGTTGTTCACTGTGTGTAACAACCGCATCTACTAAATTTTGCAGGTCCTGTTCATTGTCTGCAATTAATACTGTATCATCTGCATATCTAATGTTATTGATGCATCGTCCCCCAATGTTGATTCCTTCCATATCTTCAATATTTCTGAAAATATTTTCACTGTACAGGGAAAACAGATCTGGAGACATTACACATCCCTGTCTCACACCTCTCTTAATAGGCTGATATTGGCTTACTTCATTATCAACTCTTATGGCAGCTTGTTGTTTCCAATATATGTTTTTTACAAGTCTAAGGTCTTTCCCATCAATTTGTAGATCTTCAAGCATCCTTATCATGTTGACATGTCTCACTTTATCAAAAGCCTTTGTGTAGTCAATAAAGCAAAGGTGTAGATCTTTGTTTACTTCTATAGAACGTTCGATTACGGTTCTCAGTATATACACAGCATTTACTGTACCCTTGCCTTCTACAAACCCACATTGTTCTTCTCCTATTTCAGGTTGTATTTTCCTCCTCACTCTTTGCATGATAATTCTTAGCAAAATCTTCGTGATGTGACTCATTATACTAATTGTTCGATGTTGATCACATTCCAAGGCTCCTGATTTCTTTGGGATTGCAATAAATACAGAATTACATAACTCATGAGGTATACTTCCAGTATCATATATTGTATTAAGCAGACTGGTAACTTTATCTATTCCATATTCTTCTAAAGCATTAATCATTTCTGTTGTGACGCTGTCTGGACCGGGGGTCTTGCCAGATTTCATATGATTAAGAGCATTCTGAACCTCCATCTTCAAAATTGTTGGCCCTTCATTATTATTCTGAACATCATACTGTTCGTCTCTGTTATCGTCATAAAGGTTTTTCACGTAATCTGACCATACATGTAAAATCTGTTCTTTTTCTATTATGACTCTTCCATCTTTTGTCTTTAGGCAGCCTGCTGATGTACGTGTTCTTTGATTGGTAAGCTCCTGAATTCTTTTGTGCATTAGTTTCGCATTTTTACTGTTGTGTTGTTTTTCAATTTCTCTGCAATTTTTCTCAAGCCATGTTTCTTTTGCCTCCTTACATAAGGTTCTGACTTTTCTGTGAATTTCTTCATATTTGGCAGGATTATTTTTGTTCTGTCTTCTTGTTTCCATTAGTTGCAAAATTTCTTCAGTCATCCATGTCTTACGGCCCACTTTCTTTACTTTTGGAATAGTTTTTTCTGCTGCACAACTGATTGAATTCTTCAGCATTTCCCATTGATCATCTACATCTTGAAATAGGATCTCTAGATCAGACAATAAATCAAATTTGTTCTTTACTTCTATGTTAAAATTATCTTGTATTTCTTTGTCAGTTTTCAATTTGCACAAGTCATATTTAGGGTTTCCTGCTGTATACTTGACTTTCTTTAACTTAACCCTCAATGTGCCAGTAATTAATCTGTGATCACTGTAACAGTCTGCATTTGGAACTGTTTTTACAACTGTTAACGCATTTCGAAACCTTTTGCTAATCAGGATGTAATCTATCTGGTTTTTAATCCTGCTGTCTGGACTCCTCCATGTCCATAATCTTCTAGGATGTTGTTTAAACCAGGTGTTTCCTACCACCATTTCTTGTTCTTTTGCCCATTCTACAAGTCTGTAACCTCTTTCATTTCTCTCTCCCAAACCATGGTTGCCTACACTGCATCCATCGCTTTGCTTTCCTATTTTTGCGTTGAAATCACCCATTATGATATTTATTTCTGATTTTTTACAGTTCTTCAAAGCAGATTCAATGTCATTATAAAATTCCTCTATGCTTTCTTCACTGCTTTCACTTGTTGGGGCATATACTTGAATGACATTTATTTTAAAAGGTCTTCCGTTTAATTTTACTAATATAACTCTGTCTGACACAGCCCAGTATCCTTTGACAGAATTTGATGTTTGCTTATCTAACATAATGGCTACACCTCTTTGCTGTTCTTCTCCCCCAGAGTAAATAATCTTACAATCCTCTCCTGTCCTTATCCCTGCTCCTCTCCATCTCGTTTCCGATATTCCTAATATGTTAATCTTCTCTCTCTCCATTTCTTTTTTGATGTCTTCTAACTTTCCATCTGCATTCATTGTTCTAACATTCCAAGTACCTATTTTCAATGATATTAATCTTTTGCACCTAGTAGCCTGTTGACGGTCTGGAGTCACCTGGTGCGCATGACTATCCCTACCGGGCGAGGCTGCTCCTATGGAGCACCCATTTACGCCGTTTCTCTGATTATCGATAAGTGAACACAACATGATTTTCTTGGCATCTGTAAAGAAGGTAGTTTGCCATTGCTTTCCTTCCCAGCAGTGACCATACTGGTCAGTGACCGTAGCCATTGTCTCCTCAAAAAAGAGATCCTCTGCCTACCGTCGTGAAGGTGGAGACCATAACCTACACCTATCTGTCGGCTGCTCTCCATCTTCATCCACCACCTGCACCCATGGCTTCACGTAACCCTGATCGGGGGGCTAAACGGGTACTCCACCTTGCCCAAGGGTGTCCCGTAGGCTAGCGGAGGGAAGGAGGCGCCTTACTTCTCCTTTGATAGGGGATACCCCTACCCCGCTACCCAAATTTGACCACAGGCTTTCTTTATCCCTTCATACATGCTTCTGATGTTTCCCTTATCACTTGCATTTTGAATGGACTCACAAAACTTTATCCAATAGTCATTTGCACACTGCCTGGCAGCCTTTTGCACATCCTTCCTAGCTTGCTTCAGCTCACGGAGAGTATTACGCGTTGTTCTTTCCTTGTTTCTTAAGAGAGCTATCCTCTTTTTATCAATCAAAGACTGCAGTGTCTGACTGTTTGCCGCAAACCAGTCCTGTCTCTTATGATAAACAGTGCCGTAAACCCCTACCGCTGTTTTATAAAGAGTTTCCTTAAGTTTATCCCACTGTTCACTTGCTGTACAAATTTCAGGTGTATCAGTGAGTTGAGTTGAGTTGAGTTAAGAACCGACATCACTGCACTCAGGACATTACCATATGTGCTCAGTCCCCTCGTTCAACAGCCAGCGAAGAGTCATACTTCTATTCATTCCCACCGATATCTGATTAAACGTTCTCCTGGTCTTCTCTCTCAGTTTTGAGATTCTTCCAGAACCCCTGCCGATCCCCCGCAATCTCATTCTTTCCACATATGGGTTCTCAATCTGTTCTTCCGCCTTCTCCACCTGGTCCCACAAGCGCATGACCACTTCCCCCTTGTCCAGGCAAGATACCACTAAGAGATGCATTATCTGCTAGCCTATCAGCCTGTTCATTCCCCCGTACACCCGCATGGCCAGGGCAAAATATCCATACAATTCTCACAATCTGTGACCTCTGAAGCGACAAGAACCATTCCACACGAAACATTCCTTTCTCCACTTTGCTAATTGGTGTATCAGTGAAAGCGTCTTCAAGTTACTGTTGGAAATCAAAGCACTTATCAGGATCGCGGGTGTTAATAATATTAATTCTGGGGCTAGATTTGTGTTTAGCTGTGTAGATTCTCTTTGGTCTCAATCTAACCCTTGCAACAACCAAAGAATGATCCATATCACAGTCAGCACTGTGGTAATTTCGAGTTAATGATGTGTGGTTCGGATGTTGTCTCCGTGTGATGATGAAATCCAGCTTATGCCACTTACCGGATCTTGGATGTTTCCATGTGACCTTATGCAGCTCTTGTGTTTTTAAAATGAATTTTGTAATACATAGGTTATTTATGGTGCAATGCTCCTGCAGCCTTTGCCCATTTTCATTCATGCGACAGATGTTGTAATTTCCAAGGCACACTGGCCATGATCTCGAGTCCTTGCCCACACGAACATTGAAATCACCGAGCATATAAATGTAGTCGGATTTTGGAACTGCCTTGATCACAGTGTCTAACTCCTCATAGTCTCATAGAACAATTCCATCACATCATCAGAGGAAGCGAGTGTCGGTGCATATGCAATAATAATGGTGGCGCAGGGTTAATGGTCTTTCATTACCCCCAGCTGGAATTTCAATCATTCCCAGTAGCGAATTCTTAACTGCAAAGCCTACACCATGTTGCATTTTTTCCCTGCCAGCTCTCTACCTTTCCACACAAAAAAAAGTGTAATTGTTATCCCTGAGTGACCCTTCCTCAGCGAGGCGAGTCTCCTACAGGCCAGCAATATCAATGTTAAGACGATTGAGTTCGGCATTAATCACATCCCTTTTTCTCACATCGTCAATATTCATCAGGTCAGTGGAGAATTCTGGACACATGGTTCTTACGTTCCAGGTTGCAAGCCATAGCTTGGGGTTTCTATTTTTCTTTTTAGTAGTACCCGGAGCATTGGTTTTACAGCCTGCTATTCAGATTTTGTCCTAGCCCCAAGCACCCACTGAAGCAGGCAGACTGTGGCTGATCAGCACTCAACTGCACGGGGGCTGCTCAGCTTGAGGCGGACGGTAGTTGATCAGTGAAACCTGTAGGTGTCTCCCACCATCAGAGGCAACCCGTGGCACCCCATGTCTACGCCAGTTGACAAGGACTTATAACCCGTAACTGCTATCTCTCGCTTTGATTCCAAGACCAGTTAAGACCAGGGATGGAGTTATTACCTCTCCATAGGACAAAGTCTGGGCTAAATTATAGAGACCATGTGTTGCCCTTACCACATGATCACTCTCTCGGCCTGCCTAGTTCATTCCAGAGAAAAGGTGGGAGTCTTCGTGGCGAAGTCGACTTTTAAGCGACAAACTACAGAAGCTGCCGGATCAACAACTAACTGTCCGCCTGTCGGAGCTTCGATCCTAGACCAGCTGCCAACCAAGACTTAGGGCCTGGTCTGCCCTGCCATGACATTTTGCCTTCAGGTTGCATTTCCTTGCACCAGGATAAGGCTTGTACCCTCCCGATTGCGCTCTTCTGCCCGAAGCCGTTGGCACAATGTGGGGTGTCGTGTTTGGTAAGCGCCGCCCAACATTCGGCGCCAACAGACAGCAGGTAGTACCATCTACTCTCGTATGGTAGCTCAGTCATATCTGACACAAACTCCTGCTATTACTACTACTGGTTCTGCCGCTGCTACTACTTGTCACAAAATAAAACCGTGCGTTTATCCAGCTGATTCTTATAGAGGCTTTCGGATAAAACGGAATATCTGCCAGCGACAACTATTTTACTAACAGTATAAACAAATCGTATGTCTAAATCCCAGGACAATATTTGTAGCTGCACGTGTACATCTCTAACGGATTTGGAACAATCGGTGGTGATGGAGACAGGTCCCGGCATCGCTTTGACAGGTTGTCAACATTTGAATACAGATGGAACCCGTGGGATCATGGTGGCAATCGGATGTCGGCCATCACATGTCGGGCAAAAATTAACAGTTGCAGATGTGTAGAGGAAGTGAATGAGCTGAATCATACATCGCTTTGACAGATTATAAACAAGTCAGATTGGAAGCGGAAGTACTCAGCTCGGAAGAAAATAGTTCCGTCTGTCATCTATAGTTCCGGACATCAGACGGAATGGCGGTTTTGACTGTGACCACATGACAGAAAGTTGAGGGCTTGTTATGGGAAACAGTGGAACACCTGCCGGACATCAACAACGTCACGTGCACAATGTAAGGTTGTTTGGAAAACCATGATTGGCAGCTTGGTATCGAAACCCTTTGTTGGAACTCTACAGTAACTCTTTAGATTGTTTTGGATGTCAAAACCAGTGATGACAAATCTAACATTGATGGAGCCAAAGGAGGGGGGGGGGGATGGATCCCTGACAGGGGATTATCTGCCCAATGTGCCACCTGGGTGGGCATAAAGGATAACGTCACGTGGCCAACTTTGGTAGTTTGCCATATAAACCCGAGTTGGGGCCAACTAGGGGGACTTGAAAATGTGGCTCCAGTCGGAGTGCAATGGCACTGCAGTGCTTAGTGGAAATAATATCTACCGTGTGTTAATTAGTGACTTAAGTTTACACGTGCCTATCATGGCAGATGTAGATATGATTGATAGGACTGCAGTAGTGCCATTTAAGGTATAACCTATTCTAATATTAGTTCTAATTAATATAGACTGTAGCCTTGTTAAAACTAAAGTGTGATGATTAGCACTGTTAGTGGAAAACTAGTTAGAGTAGAATAGTGATATTAGCTCTGCTAGTTAAGAATAGAGTAGTGTAGTGGTGATAAGTGTCACGAATTGGCAGCCTTTACTTCCCAGAACAATTTTCGGTTCACTTTTGATGGGCCATGTAGAGGATCAACAGACGAACAAAACCGTTTTCTCTATATTCAAGGCTATACTGTCTTGACGTAAGCTTGCAAAACCTGCAAGTAAACAAACCACCAGGAATGGCTTTCTAGTTGGGAAGTTAATTTGACACCAGTACCGGTCACCCCCAGAGGTTATCAATCCAGCCAGACTGGAGGGCAGACTCAGGGGACTGAATGGTAATTAAAACCAACCAGGCATGACGCAAGCAAACCTGGTTTACCAACAGAGTTGTAAACTGGCAGCTGACCATGAGAACCTAATTGCTACTTTGACATGACACCTGATAAGCAGAGGTGCAAGGTGTGAAATCACTGATAAGACTCGGGCTAATAATGGTCAGACCCACAGGTGTGAAGGCTAGTGTGCATGCAGAAAGAATTTTTATGACTGGACAGACTTGGAGTTAATTGCAATTACTGTCAGGAGGAGATAAGAAGAATTTATGACGGGAATGCCAAGGAGATAATAATGTCTGCTTGACTCAGCTTAAATAAGGGTCCCTAGCCTGTTTTATGTTAGATTAAGTCTGACTTCAGAACAGGTAGGCAGCCAGCTCAATGTTTGTAGTCATATGTATGATTATTATGTTGGCTTCTAGGAAGGATTTCTTAGTAACTAGTCCCTTAGTAAGTCTCTTAGTCTCTTAGATGGATGGACCGATTTTCAGTCTATATCTGATCTAGGTTATTTCAAGAACTATCTTTGGCGTAGGTTACTCGAGTGTTCTTTCTAAGTTCTGTGTTCAATATCATTGTGCTTTAAGTGTTACTCTTCTGAGAAGTAGAAACTTATGTGAGACAGATCTTGTCTGGGTATACTTTTAGGTGTCTTGATAGATGCTTGTCATTTCTTTGTACACTATTGTAGTTGCCTGTTGGTGTGTGCATTTGTTGTACAGAATATAGTCAACTGACTATTTATTTAATTCTTACAACAGCAGTAACTAAGTAGTAACTTCAATTAGACTTGTTGTATATCTCATTTTGTAGCTATACAATATTAGTACTCATTAATAATGCCTGATGCTATTATGTTGAGTATCATTAGATGTCCATCTTGAAGTAATATAATGCTTACGGATATGTTGGATGTATGTATGTGTAATTTCATAAACTAACTAGTGCATTATGCTATGATGTTAAAGTATCATAATATGTCTAGTTTAATCAATATGTTTATGTGTATTGGATGTTTGATATATTGATTTGTCATATGCAAACCTACCAATATGAAGTGTTATGCTATTGTCTGCGCATTGGCACATTGGCCAATGATTGTGTTGGAAGCAGAGGTGTAATGGTACAGACATTACCCACAATTGGTAGTATAGGGTATATAGTGCTAAACTTTCTCAGTGTATTGTGGGCGTGCGTCCACGGTAATGCATGGAAACCTGGCACAGCTACTGGTCACGGCTTGCAAGCCCGGATGATCAGGCATTGTTATAATACCCTTACCGACCCTGTGAGCTGCTAAACTAACATTGGACGGAGCGGCTGTACGACACAGAATTTCTGTATTAGCGACATGGACATGGGGCGGCAGAAATGTAATAATTACAGGCGTGTGAGACAATTGAAAAGCCCGTCCCAGACTAAAGACAGTAGAGAAAAGGAGGATGGTGAACACAGTAGAGCTGGAAGATAAACTTGGCCAGACTGGTCATAGTATATGTTTGTGTTATGATATGTTTTAATTAGGATTGCGCTGATGTAGAACTAGATCTAACACATTCTTGACTTTCTTTCAAGCTCTCACAAGGAGCACCTATGTTGTAGATCTCAAGGAGGAGTGAAGACTAGGAGTGTCAGGACTGACAGGATCGTCAGAATACCGGCAAGCTGTTTCTTTTGTGTGTGTCTACTGGAGAGTGGGGATCTGGACCACAGTTCCAGATAGATGAAGTAACAAGTAAAGTTACGTAATGTTTCTCATCACAATATGTTATATGATTTCATCATCCCCATATTGAAGACCATCAGATGTCTATGATTAGTAAATAAATGTTGTAGTCTTGTAACTCATAGTTCTCTCGTTATATTTTAATTCCAATTGTGCATACGTGTTGTTGTGTACATTGGTGGGGGTTCACTTACACACCAAGGAAGGGAGCAGTCAGGGAGAAACACCTGTACTGAGATAGTCGTCTATACTAATATATTTAGACTTAAACATCTATCTTAGCTAACCTTCTCTTTCCCATTCCTTGGCGAATATTCAGCACAGTTCATTTCAATTTTGTAACGAGCCACTTGGAGCTGTACGTTGGATATTCAGGGCTTAATCTGTAGTTCAGCCATATAGATTTTGTCCCTAGTCAGTTTATGACTATTTGGGGTTGCTCGCCAGTGAATAAGATTTTCATCTAGCCGGTGGGGCACCCCGACTTATGAGAATAAGCTATGCTAGTTAAGAATAGAGTAGTGTAGTGGTGATAAGCTATGCTAGTTAAGAATAGAGTAATGATGGATAATTGGGAGACGGGGAAATTGCCCGCTGGGGTTTTGCACTCTGTATGGGTCTTTCCTTGTCATAGCCTGACTCGGCCCTAGGTGGGTAGCTAATCTGCTCTATGACAAAGTTTAGTTAGCTAAAGATCATTAAGCAAGGCAATAGGCTTACACTCAGCCGGTAGGATCAGTGACTAGTACTATCACCAGATGTGTTGTTTCTATCCTAGGTTCCCTACCAGATCCGAGGAAACTCAAACAAGTTTTTAGGAAAGGTTCAAATCCCATTCGGAAGAACACCAGTGAACAGTCAATAAAGTTTTCGTACAGAACGTAACTAAAGCTAGAAGGAAGATGATTCACCAAAGAGGGGTGATGATTGTTGATGCACCACACAGCATCAGACAGTAGTAACTAACCGAGAACATTAATTATAATAGTTACATAGTGTGATATAATCTCGTGTAATAGAACACAAGACATGATACTTGAGGCTAGATAGACACGAGTGAGGATCAAGTACATTAACAATTAACATTAATAACTGTGTACACACTATAAAGGACTTGTGCATTCTTTAGGAACGATAGGAACGGACATTGTGTAGGGTGCAACCGGTACATGATTAACTGTTATTACCACCGGTGTCTATTTCGGATGATCATGAAATGGGATTACCAGAGGTCTACAGAGGCAAGTCAGTATCCGGCAAGATGGTTTCGGCACTGGGTGAGATGTACCTGTTCTGACGTACGTGCTGTGGTCTAGCCTTGCTGGGATGAGCTGACTGGGTTGTCTGAGAGTCCGATTCTACACACTGTATAGAACACGTCACACATTTTCTTCACATATACTTCTCATATACGTTACACTTTTCTTTTAATAAATTAAGCTGTATTAATTTTTTAGAAGCAAGAGTTGTTGAGTATGTTGCGTTGGGAAGTATGAGAGGGGGCATAGTACGACAGTGAGAGAGTGATAGGAAAAGGTGTCCATAGGCTGATGGAGTGTGTTGGACGGAAGCTGGTGGATTCTCCAGGATATTGATAAGGAAAAAAAAATATTATAATGTGGGTGTTGACTCTCTTCACTCCAGGGACGACACTTTAAAGGAGGACACGACACTACTACTAATACTACTACTACTGCTGCTGCTATTACTACTACCGCTACTGCTGCAGCTACTACTACTAAAATTACTGCTGCTGCTGCTGCTGCTGCTGCTCCTCCTCCTCCTCCTCCTCCTCCTCCTACTACTACTACTACTACTACTACTACTACTACTACTACTACTACTACTACTACTACTACTACTACTACTACTCTACTACTGCTGCTGCTGCCGCTGCTGCTGCCACTACTACTACTACTACTGATACTACTGCTACTACTACTACTGATACTACCACTGCTGCTGCTGCTACTACTAATACTACTACTAATGATACTACTACTGATACTACTGCTACTACTACTACTGATACTACCACCGCTGCTGCTGCTACTACTAATACTACTACTACTGCTGCTGCTGCTACTACTACTACTAATACTACTACTAATACTACTACTACTGCTGCTGCTATTACTACTACCGCTACTGCTGCAGCTACTACTACTACAATTACTGCTGCTGTTCCTCCTCCTCCTCCTCCTCCTCCTCCTCCTCCTACTACTACTACTACTACTACTACTACTACTACTACTACTACTACTACTACTACTACTACTGCTGCTGCTGCTGCTGCTGCTACTACTACTACTACTACTACTACTGATACTACTGCTACTACTACTACTGATACTACCACTGCTGCTGCTACTACTGCTACTACTACCCCCATACTTCCGTAAAATATGGATATAATTAGAGGAACTGCGGTAAAGCTGTGGAAATGTAAACAAAATAAAATAATACAAAATAATGCAGCTTTACAGAACAGAATTACGAAACAATGCAAGGATATTGCGGCGATTAGCCTTCGTCAGCAAACAAATACACACACAATCCACAACATATAATCGCGGAGAAGACAGGAGTTGTCGTGCAGCAACAATGCTCATTTTGAGTCAAGTCCCCGGCATTTCGATCGTATCGCGGGCTTGAGTTTGTTCACTAGCATCTATGTCTATGCATCGAACACTAATCACAGTTTTACTCCGTTCCTAGAAATGCACCGACGTAGCACCCTTGATATCCCACAAGATGGTTATCATAACTTTCTTAGCGAATTCCTGAAGAAGTTCTGTCCGGAGAAGCGACTGGCCGAGTGGCTAGATGCCGCATCCTCCTTCGGGAGACCCGGGTTCGAATCCTCGGTGTGAGGGCTGGTCTGGTTCGCAAGATCAGTTCCGCGTCTAGCGTTCGTTGTCTCGGATGGCTGTGTGAGGTGCACCAAACTGGGATCTTCCCAGCTAACGCAAGTTAGCGAGGCAGGCGTTTCGAGAATGTAACCGCATCGTGCAGCTAGGGTACGAACGAACGAACGAACGGACTTTATTTTCAAAGGATAACAAATTGGGCACGCAGGCCCGTCTTACATTCGGCCCTTCCAATCACTCATCTTTCGTTCATCAATAGTGCATAGGAAAAACATTGTCAAATGAATTTTGTAAACATAAACAATGCATATTACCATGTTATGAGACACATCCACAACCCGCCCACACATCCCCCATTCATCCACACATCCCCCACCCAACCACATACACACTTAGGGTCGTGGTTTGAGCGTGCAAACGAGCAAATTTGTACGACCGTTCGACAAAGTCTCGATAAGCGCCCACTCTCTCTCGATGAGTAGTGGGCCTGCAGTCAGTAAGCTGGTATAGCTTATCGGTCAGTCCTGCCAGCGTAGCATGAAAGCTCGTCGGTATGCGTCCAGTGGTTTTGCATGTATCACCTTGTACCGGGAGGGCGCGCTTTAGCGATGCTACTCTTGGCCTGCGTGTGCGTGAATAGTCCGTCTGTCCGATAGATATCTGGTTGATCCTGCCAGTAGTCATATGCTTGTCTCAAAGTTTAAGCCATGCATGTCTAACTACTCATGGAGTGAGTGTAGTCAAAGGTGAAAGATTGTCTCGTTGACACGAAATGGAATGCTCGGCTAGCGAATCCATTAAGTGGCAGCCTTAAGCAAAAGCTTACTGAGTGGAAGTCGAAACAAGAGTCTAACTTGCCTCGAAACCCGAGGAGGTCTAACCTAATTAAAAATGCCCGCCGAAGTCGGAAGTGCCAGCCTAGGGTGGCAAAATAAAAATTGGCACTTCGCAATTACGTCCGAGTGAAAGGTTTTTCGTGACAGGAAAAGCTCTAACTTGTCTTCGGAATGTCCCTCGTGCTAGGAACAGCTACGTAGTCTCCGAATGCCGCTCTTGTTCGGAACAGCTCTGACTAGGTAGTTTTCCGAATATCCGTCGTGCCTGGAACAGCTCTGATGGGCACAACTACAAGCACATGTTCGAAACAAAAACTCGCTGAGTGGATATTGTCTGCAGACCGGTCTGGTTTGTGCGGGAACGGCCCGGGGAGAACGAAATGGCCAATATATTGAAGTGAGGAATTAAAGCAGCCATGAGCAGGACGTGACGATTCCCTCGGTGAGCCCAACACCAGGGCGCCATGTGTCGGCCCTGCAATTATGGAAGCCACCCTGGATGGCGGAAAATGCTATGGACTGTCCCTTCCTTCCCTTGAGGGATGATCGACGTCTTCGACTGTTCCAACTTGACCAGCTGGGATGAGGACAGTACCACAAAATGAGAGTCTCCCAGGAATGCTAACCTGGTCAAAACAGCATGCTAAAAGTCGGATGTGTTGGCCTGAGGGTTTCGACCCAAGGGTGCCTAACTAGACACACCGCAATCACATCTGAAAAAAAAAAAAAACCACTCCGGATGAACGTAAAGAAGAAGAAGAAGAATCCTCGGTAAAGTGTGGAGTTTTTTTTTTCTTCTGTCGGGGGCAACAAGAAAACTCCAACCTGCACAGTTCGCGGCGATTGCACTCGCCAGGCGGCCTTAATTTCTTAGGCTTAAGACCCCCCTGGCATACACAACAAGGTACTATTATTGTAGTAAATGACAGTTTTTGACAGTTCTGTCTTCCATTTTGACATCTTTCTACCCATTCATACAATCTCCTTTGATTAAAAAAAAAAGTCTCCATACTGAAAAATCATTCTTCTTTAGATTTCACACGGTTTCACACTCTTTAAACGAATAACGCCTCGTTTTACTTCCACGGAGCAAATCAATAGTGCCTCTGCCATTTTGTAATCGCTATTGCACATGCACAATCTGATCGATTCTGATCGACTGATCGAGAGCCATTTTGTGTCATGAAATAAGAGTTTCCTTTGTCCATAATCTTCTATGCACTTTATAATTAAATTTCCGTTACGTAATGACTTTCCTTCGTATAAAACAGGCAGGCAGAGATCTATCAGCGCAGACATACATTACATTTATAGAGATAGATACGTGATAGATAACTATCCAATGGAATGATCAACTCAAGAAATACTTGATGATGATAATAATGTACTGGAATAGTCATGAAGATTTCGTAGCAGTAATATGGTTAGTTACTTGGCGTAGCGGTCACCGATTCACCATTCACAGATCCCTTTTGATGAGCACGTAGATTAAGAGTTAAGAACAATGTACTTAACAGAGAATTACAGAAGTGGGCCTGGATCGTGAGCCTCAAGTGTGACGTTCGTAGGGCAAAAACATTGACATTTGTTTGGCTATTTCCGGAAACGATTTACATCAAGACTGTAAACAGGAAATAATAAGCAACGCCACAAGTGGCACTTCAACAACATCAACAACAAGACAAGAACTAACAACATGTAGTGGCTGCATCGTGCTAGCTAGACACACGCCTCTCGTCCTCCCAGACCAACCCAGCCTACAGTCAGCACCATACTCCCAGACCAACCCAGCCTACAGTCAGCACCATAAAATGTCCTCCCAGGTCAACCCAGCCTACAGTCAGCACCATAAAATGTCCTCCCAGGTCAACCCAGCCTACAGTCAGCACCATAAAATGTCCTCCCAGGTCAACCCAGCCTACAGTCAGCACCATAAAATGTCCTCCCAGGTCAACCCAGCCTACAGTCAGCACCATAAAATGTCCTCCCAGGTCAACCCAGCCTACAGTCAGCACCATAAAATGTCCTCCCAGGTCAACCCAGCCTACAGTCAGCACAAGATAATGTCATGGGAAGTAAAGGCGTCCAACGTGACACTAACACATCATCCAACGTGACACTAACACAGCACCCAACGCGACACCCACCCACAACCCAACGTGACACTAACACATCATCCAACGTGACACTATCACATCGCACAACGTGACACTAACACATCACACAACGTGACACTAATACAGCACCCAACGTGACACTAACACATCACACAACGTGACACTAACACATCACCCAACGTGACACTAACACACCACCCAACATGACACTAACACATCGCTCAACGTGACACTAACACATCACCCAACGTGACACTAACACATCACTCAACGTGACACTAACACATCACCCAACGTGACACTAATACACCACCCAACGTGACACTAACACATCACCAACGTGACACCAACACATCACCCACCAACTGCCGGCTGGTATATAAGCTATGGGTCTAGCATCATGTGGAAACTCGTCTTAAACAGTGGAAAAGAGCTCTTTAGCTTACTGACAACATGGAATGCTACATGAGCCTTCTTCATCCTCTTCGCTTCCTCCCATTCAGACAGCGTGTCCGATTTCAGCATGTAGTTGTGCAGGCTTTGCTTCCTTTAGACAGATTTCATTCATGATAACGGGCGCTTTCATCTATTAATTATGTTGTTTTCCTTAACACTTTTGCCAGATATGTAGCCTTGAGGTCTACTCTGTGCGATTTCAAACTACCGTGGGATTTGTAATGTGCGGAACGTGCACACGAAACCTCCATTTTTCTTCGCTCTTATCCGAGAAAATTAGGCATCCGATCTCACTGCCTCAATTGTTGCTTTAACTTCTTCTTTCCATTTATTTTATTATTGCAACAATTCTATACGCAATTAATTTTTCGCCCTGGCCATGCGGGAATAACGTGGAGAAAGGAATGTTTTGTGTGGAATGACAATCCTCGCTTTAGAAGCCACCACAACAAGGTTGCCGAGCTCATATCGTTTCTTTCACAAGTCCGTATTTTAAAGACAATTTCCGGTCATCATTGATAAGTATATTTTAAAGCAAATTGCTTTCATCATCATCATGTACATAAGCGTAGGCGGTGATGGTTCGCCATCTCACACTATCACCAAAGTCTTGGATAAGGTCTGCATTCTTTGTCCCGATTACGCCGCATACTCAGGCTGTCTGTTTATACATTTCCTAGCCATCCCCTTATTCTTTCCCCATAAATTTCGCCAGCCATTACCAAGTTTTCATGTGTATTTCTCCCTATAGCGTGCACTTAACAAATGCTGTGCCAAACACAAAAAAAAAAGTAGGTTTAGACCAAACAAATTGGATGGCTGAAAATGGGAAGTAGGGGTGTGTCCCAGTTATGACTTAAAAGTTGTTAATATCTTGGTAGGCATGTTGTGTTATATATCGAATTAAAGGGAGTTGCACAGGAAAACTACTGTATTTGTATTTTAACTATAATTATACTTATTATTTTACCATGGCAATTGCGGGAAGTTCGAATACGACGACTTATCAGCCCATGGCAGTTAATCAGTTAAACATCTTGTCTGTCTACTGTAAGAATTCTGTGAGTCGACTCATGATTTACTAGCCACCTGTAAACAAGGTAAACTGTTTTCACACCTCAAGGTGCTTTGGGCTAGACCCATATTTTGTAAACCTGAGTTCATTTCCGGTCCCCAATATGGCGGATAGGCATTTGAACCGTTAATGCCACTGAAGTGTTTACGCTTACGGCTACAGTTTGCATTCGCATTTTCCTCATGTTGGACTGGTAGTGCATGGTTCCGTAGCCCTGCTACTGAGTGAGAGCGAGGCGCGACACTGTGAGCTGTGAATTTCGCGTGGAATGCTTTTACAGCTGTCCGCGGTTGTTTGTAGTGAACTGCATGTTCGGAATGATGACGGCCGGCTGATGCTGGATTGACTGATTTTCTTTTTCGGTTCACGAGTGCATTTTTCGGGAGACTCCTGGGAGTAGTCGCTGGAGCTACGGAGTTCGCGCTTTGTGAGGCGCTTTAGATGGGTTTCCCTGCGGAAAGGGATAAAACCCGGGAAAATACCCGGGTGTCAATAAAGTCTTTCTGGTGACTGCCAATTCCATCGACGATGAACTGTATTTTTCATGGAGGATTTTTGTGTTGGCAATCTGGCGGCGGCATTATGCACAGTGTACCTGTGCGGACTGTTTTGACTTGCCGAGAATCCTGTCTTTTCCACTGTTCAAATTGGGCAATGAGAAGCATTTTATGTGATATTCACTGGCACAGAAACGGGGCATAGTGGGGATGACCCGTTGCCGTGAAGTTGGAAACGCGACTAACTAACCAGCCAACCAACCAACCAACCAACCAATCAAGCAAGCAAGCAAGCAAGCAAGCAATCAACCAACCAAGCAACCAAGCAACCACCCAACCACCAGACCACCCAACTAACCATATTTTGTAAAGACACATCAGTACTGGAGGGGTGATATTCTCAATACCACGCCCATCGCTTTACTTTCCCAACACATTTCTTGGTACTCATTTTAATCTGGGTCGATCTGTGACCCTGTAAAAATTGTAATAAATCCGCCCTCGATTCGGATTCGAACCGTGCGACCGTTCTATAGGCCAGTGTTATAACCACTACGCCACCGAGGTTCCTAATGTGGCTGTGTCGATGAATCATATATAACTATTGAGAAAACAGAACACGAATTATTTGGACTGCCAGAGTAACTAACGACGATTGCCAGAAAGAGTCTAGTGAAACTGGAACATTATATGCAACAATAAGAAAGAGACAAACAATATTCTTTGGTCATGTGATGAGAAGAGAGGCACTGGAGAATATCCGTGACGACTGGAAAGATCGACGGGAAAAGAGGCAGAGGCCGAACAAAAGAAATGATGCTGGATGGATTTCAGACGGTAACACTGATGAATATCAGCAGAATAGTTGACTCAAAGCACCAACGACCGAGATATGTGGTGAGACATGAACGCCTACGCCAGCTGGCATGGCACTTGATGATGACGAGATATACAAACAAAGCAGGGGTGGGAAACGCCAGGTACACAATAAGGTAAACTTTGTCACGGCCCTCTGGGATCATGTGTACAGCGTGGAAGAGCAGATAGTACACTTTCATTGCATGACGTTAATGGTGAGGCAGGGACTGATCAGAGGATCTCTACGTCAAGTTATCTCTTTTTTGAAATGCAAGTTTACAAAGATCTTTTTCTGTGTTCGGATCGGTCATGTGTTTACAGTCAGATCAATAATTGTTCTATGTGTTTTGCTCTCATGTCCGTTGTTATGGATTATTTACCTTAGTGTTAGAGAACACCACAGAAACAAAGAAACAAGTTTTTGAAAGTGTAACACTGTAGAGAACGATCGAACGGACGAGCGATGGAACACAATTTATTTTCAAAGATTTGAAAATGTAGCAAGCAGGTCCGTCTAACAGTCTGCCATTTCAATCAAATCTCGTTTCATGTGCTATTTCATTGTGTTTATTTGTTAGCTCGTTTTGAACTCAAGCGTAGTCCACACACATGCTATTGGACAAATGTTTGCGTGTCGATTATATATCCCTTTTGCCAGTGTCCCTCGCCATCAGGCGACCCCATGCCGACTTCTGAGGTTATTGTAATTTACATCCCCAAGTCAAGGATAAGAAAATACGCAACCAAATTGACTACATACTAATTAATAAAAGATTTAGAAATGCTTTAATTAATGTAAAGACAATGCCTGGTGCTGACTGTAATAGTGATCATGTACCACTATGTGGACAAATAAAAGTAAGATTAAAGAGATGGGAAAAATGGTTAAGAACATGAGACTTAATAAAGAGGTTCTGAAAATAGATAAAGAAATGCAAGAACAATACAGAGTGACTGTGAAAAATAGGTACAGTGCAATAACTAAAATACAGAGTATAGATGAACAATGGGAAATGTTAAGGGACTCCATTCATCAAACTAGCAAAGAAGTATTACCGGAGAAAGGCATAATAGCTAAGAAAAAATGGATGAATGAAGATATCTTAAAACTGATGGACAAAAGAAAACAGAGTAAAAATGACAAACAAGAATACGCTAAGATAAATAAAGAAATAAAAGATAAATGTGGGAAGGCTAAAGAAAGTTTGTTAAACGAGCAATGCAAAAAAATTGAATTAAATTCCATTAAAGATACAAAAAATATGCACAGACAAATCAGTGAGCTTACAGGAAGAAAAATAAGAATAAATACAGGGTGTTTGAAATCAAAAACAGGAAAGATAATATTAGAGGAAGATGCTATAATGAAGAGGTAGAATGAGTATATAAGAGAATTATATGATGGAGAAAGGGAAGAATTAACAGAGGATAGTAACTTAGAAGGTCCACCTATTCTGAAAGAAGAAGTCGCTGACGCTATTAAACATATGAAGAAAGGAAAAACAGCTGGGCCAGATGAAATCACAATAGAAGAATTAGAAGTATTGGGAGAATTTGGAGTAGATATATTAACCAAAATGTTGAATGATATTTACAGCAGTGGATATTTACCCAGTGATATGCTGAAATCTGTATTTATAGCTATACCAAAAAGACCAGGAGCAATTTATTGTGAAGATTTTCGTACAATTAACCTTATAAACCTTAATATCACTAAGCTTCTACTCAGAATCATAATGAGAAGAACCAAAAAGAAAATAAAAATGGAAATTAGTGAAGAACAGTATGGATTTGTGGAAGGAAAGGGCACAAACAATGCAATTTATACATTACGGACACTAATAGAAAGGTCAATAGAGAAACAGAGAGACATATATTTGTGCTTCATAGATTATACTAAGGCATTTGATAAAGTAAAACATGATGAACTGATTAAAATGTTGGAAGATATCAACACTGATGGAAAAGATTTAAGAATAATAAAGAATATTTACTGGAACCAAGTAGCAGCAATTAAAATGGGAAATAAAGAGGGTAGTTACGAACAGATAAAGCTAGGAGTACGACAAGGGTGTGTCTTGTCACCAGATCTTTTCTCCCTGTATAGCGAAGTAATAATGAGAGAGATCAAAGAGATGCCAGGAATACTAGTTGGAGGTTATAATATAAATAATATACGCTATGCAGATGACACAGTATTGGTGGCGGATAATTCAACAGACCTACAACAATTATTAGACGTTGTAGTAACAGAGAGTGCAAGGAAAGGACTCTCCTTGAATATCAAGAAAACAGTAACAATGGTAATATCAAAGAAAATGGTGACACCAAAATGTGACATAGAAATAGAAGGGAAAATCCTTAACCAAGTTGATAATTTTAGATACCTAGGGGCATTTATAACATCAGATGGAAGATATGCAACAGAGATTAGGAGCAGAATAGGGCAGGAAAAAGCCGCATTTCAGAAAATGAAGAGTATCTTATGCAATAAGTCACTATCACTGAATGTAAGAAAGAGAGTGCTGAAATGCTATGTAGAACCAGTTTTGCTGTATGGCAGTGAATCTTGGAATGTAAATGAACAAATTAAGAAGAAATTAGAAGCAACAGAGATGTGGTTCCTGAGACGAATGTTGCGAATTCCTTGGACTGCCAGAGTAACTAACGACGACTGCCTGAAACAGGCTAACGAAACTAGAACATTATATACAACAATAAGACAGAGACAAACAGCTTTCCTCGGTCATGTGATGAGAAGAGAGGCATTGGAGAACATCGTAACAACTGGAAAGATCGAGGGGAAGAGAGGCAGAGGTAGACCAAGAGAAGTGATGCTGGATGGATTGAGACGGTGGCATGGAGGAATATCAGCAGCAGAGTTGATCCAGAAAACCAAAGACCGAGATCTATGGAGAGCCATGAACGCCTACGCCAGCCGGCACGGCACTTGATGATGATGATGAAGTCAAGGACGAGAAGTCAACATTTTAGTCAAACTGACCGTTGTAGGGGTTGAACTCGCTACCTCGACGTCAGAACACGGGATTCATTCACACATCTCCTATTAGGTAAATCTTAGCAGTCAGCATAAGGTCACCATAAAGTGGATACCATCCCACTGTGGAGTACCCGGAAATGACAGAGCTGACCACTTGGCTAAGGAAGGAGCCAAAGAAGAACAACCTGATGTGCCCGTTACATACCAACAAAAGAAAAGAATGATCAAATCAGTCAGAAAGCCACCAAAACCTGCTCAAGATGACTACCACGTTATGGACAGACCAGAAAAAGCCATTATTCTGCGCCTCAAAACAGGACACAATAGATTACGCAACCACATGTATAGAAAATTCAAGATTGGTGAAACAGCCATGTGCACATGTGGATTGGCATCGCAGACAGCAGAGCACATACTCCAAGACTGCCCAAAATATAATATATCTAGGCAAACCTTCTGGCCTAGAGAGACGACAGTGGAAGATAAATTCTATGGACCACTGTGTGAACTGAGAAAGACAGTTAAATTCATACAAGAGACAACATTGCAGATATAGACATATTTCAAGCGAACGAAAGAAGAAGAAGAAGAAGGTAAATCTTAAAATGCATCAATGGCGTATGCATAATACACGCTTGGGAAAACTGAAAAAAATGGTTATCACAAGACTGTCTGATTAAAATTAGATTGCTTTTATTGTGCATTTAAATGCATATAAGTTGACACAAGTGCACATGTGTAGAGTTCACAGAAGCCGTGATATCGGTCTCGCGAGTGTAATAAACTTATATCTTAACATAGCAAAAACAAAGATAATGCATACAGAAAAATAACATTATGGAGAAAGAAATATATGTTAATGAGGAAAAATTGGAGGTGGTGGAAAGTTTTGAATATCTTGGGCCATTGATTACAACAACGGTGACACAAGGAAAGAAATTAAACGACGACTATCAATTGCTCTTCAAAGATTAAAACAACTGAATAAATTATGGAATGGGACAGACAGAACTACACAAATTAGATTTTTAAGAACATGCATCTTTCCCATTGCAACATACACCTGTGAGACGTGCACGTGAAAAAATCCCGGCCCTCACAGGGGCTTGAACCCGGGACCTTCAGCACTCGGGGCGCACACCAGTGGCTTTTCATATGCCCCAAGTGTTTCAGTTTCCTAGACAGGTTACATTGGCGCGGTGGTGTTTGATATGCCCCAAATGTTTCAGTTTCCTAGACAGGTTACATTGGCGCTGTGGTGTTTGATATGCCCCAAGTGTTTCAGTTTCCTAGACAGGTTACATTGGCGCGGTGGTGTTTGATATGCCCCAAGTGTTTCAGTTTCCTAGACAGGTTACATTGGCGCTGTGGTGTTTCATATGCCCCAAGTATTCAGCTTCCTAGACAGTTTACATTGGCGCTGTGGTGTTTGATATGCCCCAAGTGTTTCAGTTTCCTAGACAGGTTACATTGGCGCTGTGGTGTTTGATATGCCCCAAGTGTTTCAATTTCCTAGACAGGTTACATTGGCGCTGTGGTGTTTGATATGCCCCAAGTGTTTCAGTTTCCTAGACAGGTTACATTGGTGCTGTGGTGTTTGATATGCCCAAGTGTTTCAGTTTCCTAGACAGTTTACATTGGCGCTGTGGCGTTTGATATGCCCCAAGTGTTTCAGTTTCCTAGACAGTTTACATTGGCGCTGTGGTGTTTCATATGCCCCAAGTATTTCAGCTTCCTAGACAGGTTACATTGGCGCTGTGGTGTTTGATATGCCCCAAGTATTCAGCTTCCTAGACAGTTTACATTGGCGCTGTGGTGTTTGATATGCCCCAAGTGTTTCAGTTTCCTAGACAGTTTACATTGGCGCTGTGGTGTTTGATATGCCCAAGTGTTTCAGTTTCCTAGACAGGTTACATTGGCGCTGTGGTGTTTGATATGCCCAAGTGTTTCAGTTTCCTAGACAGGTTACATTGGTGCTGTGGTGTTTGATATGCCCAAGTGTTTCAGTTTCTTAGACAGTTTACATTGGCGCTGTGGTGTTTGATATGCCCAAGTGTTTCAGTTTCCTAGACAGGTTACATTGGTGCTGTGGTGTTTGATATGCCCAAGTGTTTCAGTTTCCTAGACAGGTTACATTGGCGCTGTGGTGTTTGATATGCCCAAGTGTTTCAGTTTCCTAGACAGTTTACATTGGCGCTGTGGTGTTTGATATGCCCCAAGTGTTTCAGTTTCCTAGACAGGTTACATTGGTGCTGTGGTGTTTGATATGCCCAAGTGTTTCAGTTTCCTAGACAGTTTACATTGGCGCTGTGGCGTTTGATATGCCCCAAGTGTTTCAGTTTCCTAGACAGTTTACATTGGCGCTGTGGTGTTTCATATGCCCCAAGTATTTCAGCTTCCTAGACAGGTTACATTGGCGCTGTGGTGTTTCATATGCCCCAAGTATTCAGCTTCCTAGACAGTTTACATTGGCGCTGTGGTGTTTGATATGCCCCAAGTGTTTCAGTTTCCTAGACAGTTTACATTGGCGCTGTGGTGTTTGATATCCCCAAGTATTCAGCTTCCTAGACAGTTTACATTGGCGCTGTGGTGTTTGATATGCCCCAAGTGTTTCAGTTTCCTAGACAGGTTACACCGGCGCTGTGGTGTTTGATATGCCCAAGTGTTTCAGTTTCCTAGACAGTTTACATTGGCGCTGTGGTGTTTGATATGCCCCAAGTGTTTCAGTTTCCTAGACAGTTTACATTGGCGCTGTGGTGTTTGATATGCCCCAAGTGTTTCAGTTTCCTAGACAGGTTACATTGGAGCTGTGGTGTTTGATATGCCCCAAGTGTTTCAGTTTCCTAGACAGTTTACATTGGAGCTGTGGTGTTTGATATGCTCCAAGTGTTTCAGTTTCCTAGACAGTTTACATTGGCGCTGTGGTGTTTGATATGCCCAAGTATTTCAGTTTCCTAGACAGGTTACATTGGCGCTGTGGTGTTTGATATGCCCAAGTATTTCAGTTTCCTAGACAGTTTACATTGGCGCTGTGGTGGTTGATATGCACCAAGTGTTTCAGTTTCCTAGACAGTTTACATTGGCGCTGTGATGAAAGAGTTACGAATGCAGTTAGCTATACCGCTTTCGAAACACAGCTGCCGGCGATATGAAAGCCACTGTGCGGTGGTTTTCATACATTGGCAAACTACTGAACGTAAACCTTCCAAGAAATCACTAACAGCCACAATGTGCTGGAGTTGATTGCGACGTCCTGTAAAGGATATGCACATAGCTAAACACATTTTGTGTGTGCTTTCGCTCGCTTTTAACATAAGCATGGTCCATACACGTGCTCCTGATTATAGTGCACTGGACTGATTTTTTCGTGTGGAGGGAGAGAGGGAGAGAGGGATATATATATATATATATATATATATAGAGAGAGAGAGAGAGAGAGAAGGAGAGAGAGAGAGAGAGAGAGAGAGAGAGGGGGAGAGAGGGATATATATATATATATATAGAGAGAGAGAGAGAAGGAGAGAGAGAGAGAGAGAGAGAGAGAGAGGGGGAGAGAGAGAGAGGGGGGGGAGAGAAAGAGAAGGAAAGAGATTACAGACAGATAGATAGACGGACAGGCAATCAGATAGACAAACCGACAGACTAACAGACAGACTGACCGACAGACAGAGAGACACATAGTATGAGTGGGTGGTTGAATAGATAAGCAGACAGACGGCTGGGCTGACATGATTCGCTGGATGGATTGATGAAGACAGACAGGTAGACAGGTTGATAACATCAAAGTTACAATAAGAACACCTCACAGAAGAAGGTTTCATTGCGACCTCAAGACCTTGAGATTTGTCATGAAACAGTCATGACCCTTTAGAAAACAACACAAAAGGATATAACCGATGTAACGTTTGCTGTGCGATTAATGTAATTAATTATAACGAGTTATATCCCATGTTCTCCCCCGATGTGTCTCCACCTTGCCGTGGTGGGGGAGCTTGCGTGTCCCATCGACCCCATGTGCTTGCCGATGGGTGAAAACTACATATCGGACGGCTCGTGGGATAGGGACCAGACTAAGAGAGACACAACCTGCTGCTCTGCAGGTAAGACTGAGGATAGCAGTCAAAATCAGGCAAATGATCCCTAAAATCTCAGTCCGGACATAACCTCTAAGGCTCCCATCCGAGGTGTATGGCTGAACGTCTCTAAGCCATACATAAACTCTCGGAAGTGAGAGCCTGGCCGACACAAACCTACATCAAAATTGTGATGATGTGCTGGCAACGCTACATGCTCGGCGCAGATTCGTTCGATGGCTCTTAGCTGGGGGATATGAGGTATCCCCTGATGAAAGGGCCTGACCGTTACTCGCCCACAGACGCACGGAGGTAAGGTGCTGAGCCGGCAGCACATGTAGCCTACCTCGTGAGCGAGTACAAAAGGTGGAAAAACACCTCGGTCGCACGTCTCGCAGACGTCCGATAGTCTGTAACCACACTCATGGAGTGAGTGTAGTCAAAGGTGGAAAATTGTCTCGTTGACACGAAATGGAACGCCTGTCTTGCAAATCCATTACGTGGCAGCCCGAAGCGAAAGCTTGCTGTGTGGAAGCCGAAACAAGAGTCTCGAAACCCGAGGAAGGCTAACCTCATTAAAAAATGCCCGCCGGAAGCCGGAAGTGTCGTCCTACGGGTGGCAAACTAAAAATTGACACTACGCAATTACATCCGAGTGAAATGTCTCGTCCGAATGTCTCTCGTGCTAGGAACAGCTCTGACTACCTAGTTTCCGAATGCCGCTCTTGTTCGGAACAGCTCTGACTAGGTAGTTTTCCGAATGTCTGTCGTGCCTGGAACAGCTCTGACGGGCGCAACGACAAGCACATGTCCGAAAACTCGCTGAGTGGATACCGTCTGCAAACCTGTCTGGTTTGTGCGGGAATGGCCCGGGGCAAACGAAATGACCAATATATTGAAGTGAGGACTTAAAGCAGCCATGAGCAGGACGTGACGATTTCCCTCGGTGAGCCCAGATCCAGGGCGTTATGTGTCGGCCCTGCAACTATGGAAACAACCTTGGATGGCGGAAAATGCTATGGACTGTCCCTGCCTTCCTTTGAGGGATGACCGTTGTCTTCGACCGTTCCAACTTGGCCAGCAAGGTTGTAGATGGCACCACAAAAGTGAGAGTCTCCCAGGAATGCTACCTGGTCAAAAAAGCACGCTATTGTCGGATGTGTTGGCCTACGGGTTTCGGCCCAAGGGCGCATAACAGACACACCGCAATCACATCTGAAAAAACACTCCGGATGAACGAAAAGAAGATATCCCATGTTAACTTCTTCTTCTTCTTCTTTCGTTCGCTTGAAATATGTCTATATCTGCAATGTCGTCTCTTGCATGAATTGAACTGTCTTTTTCAGTTCACACAGTGGTCCATAGAGTTTATCTTCCACTGTTGTCTCTCTAGGCCAGAAGGTTTGCCTAGATATGTTATATTTTGGGCAGTCTTGGAGTATGTGCTCTGCTGTCTGCGACGCCAATCCACATGTGCACATGGCTGTTTCACCAATCTTGAATTTTGTATACATGTGGTTGCGTAATCTATTGTGTCCTGTTCTGAGGCGCAGAATAATGACTTGTTCTGGTCTGTCCATAACGTGGTAGTCATCTTGAGCAGGTTTTGGTGGCTTTCTGACTGATTTGATCATTCTTTTCTTTTGGTGGTATGTAACGGGCACATCAGGCTGTTCTTCTTTGGCTCCTTCCTTAGCCAATTGATCAGCTCTGTCGTTTCCAGGGTACTCCACAGTGGGATGGTATCCACTGTATGGTGACTTTATGCTGACTGCTAAGTTCAGAAAGTAGTGTCCTTAGTACTGGCAATTTCCCAGAGAGGAGCGCCTCGAGTACTGATTTTGCATCTGTCAGTAGCACCACAGGTTGTGTACCATTGCTGTTATTTAGTAATTTCTCTGTTGCTATCTTGATTGCCTCAATTTCGGCATCATAGTTATGGCAGTACTTTCCTGTCGGTACTCTGGCTGTGTCCCTAGTATTATTTGGGTATTCTATGTACACTCCCGCTCCTCCATTTCGAACAGCATTTTGTGCTGACCCATCTGTGTAGACTCGGATCCAGAGGTCCTGTGGGTATTCTTCATCAAGGAAGCTGAGAGTGGCTGTTCTGCGCATGCACACTGTTCTGTTCTTCCTTGTCAAATATTCCTCTCACTTTTGTCTGGATTTTTAACGATAGTCTATGCTCATCTTTCCATGGAGTTCGCTCTGGAATAGTTGTTAGGGGGATACCAACTGTGGGCAGATCAGTGGTTTCTCTGCAGAGTCGTTTGGCCTGGTGGATAAAACTACTTCTTTTCAACCGCCCCATAGCTAGGTTTTCAAATCTGTTCTTCATAGGGTGGCCTGGCAAGCTGAGGAACTTTTCTGCTTGTATTAGCGTTTTCGTATCTCTGCGCTCACTCAGTGCCTGTGTCCTGCCCATCTTCTCCATTTCCACTATAGGGGTTGATCTCATCCCTCCTGTGGTGACTCTAAGTGCTTGATTTTGCACCTTTTTCAGCTCTTGTAGTGTGGTTTTTGATGCTGAACACCACGCAGTTGACCCATATTCCAGGTGTGGTCGTATGCTCTGTTGGTAAACTTTGCTAAGTATTTTCGTACTGGCTCCCCATGTGGTTCCACTTAGCTTTCTCAGAATGGCTATTTTCCTTCTGGCTTTAGCTACTGATTTGTTGATGTGCTTTCTCCATGTCAGCCTGCCATCAAATGTTACTCCAAGGTATGTTGGTTCTTTATCATCTCTTAGGGGTGTTCCATTTATCTGGATGATCCCTGCCTTTTGTTTTGGAGAGAGGGTAAATAGGGTGGTGCTGCACTTGTCAGTGTTTATGCTGACACACCATCTATTTGCCCATGCAGCAAATGTATCTACAGCTCTTTGTAGCAATCTGGTGGCCACTGATGCATATTCATTTGTGCTCCATAGAACCAGGTCATCGGCGTACATTGCCGCTTTAATTCCATGCGGTAGGTGAGCAACAAGATCATTGATGAAGATTAGAAAAAGTGTGGGGGACAAGACTCCGCCCTGGGGGACACCGTGACGCAGTAGTACTTTCTTGCTCTTGAGTCCGTCTATCTGTACTCGGGCTCTTCTGTTGTGCAAGTATGCTTTCACCCATTTGTACATTCTTCCATTGACTTTGCAGTTTCTCAGTTTCTTCATCAGACCTTCTTTCCAGACTTTGTCAAAGGCTTTCTTCAGATCTATCCATGCTGCAAGCACCAGCTTCTTCTCTTGGAATGCATCCTCAATTTCTTGAGAGAGGTAGGTTGTCTGATCTTCCGTAGAGTAGCACTGCCTAAAGCCAGCCTGCTGTGGCACAAGGATGTTTTTACTTTCAATGTACCACTGCAGTCTGTGATTGATGATGCGCTCCAGTGTTTTGCAGAGACAGCTGGTGAGGCTAATTGGTCTGTAGCTGGAGGCAATGGAACCATCTTTCCCTGATTTTAGGAGGGGTATCATGATTGCTTCTCTCCAGGCTTGTGGAACACTGCCTAAGGTCCAGCTGTTATTGAAGATCTGCAACAGCTTTGTTTTGGCCTCTGTTCCTAGGTTCCTGATCATTTCATTGGAGATACCATCAGCTCCTGGTGACTTTCTCATTTTCAGTTTTGATATGGCTAGCTCCAGTTCGCTGATTGTGATGGGTGCCTCCAGAACCTCATGTACTATTTCCTTCTGTCCTGTATGTTGTCGTTTCTCTCGAATCTCTTGTTGTTTCTCTGGACTAATTTTGATATTGTTATCTTGTGCGAATGAGTCCGCAAAATGGTCAGCTGCTTGCTTTCTTGTTAAGATTTTTCCATCTTTATGTAGCGCAATTTTTGAGTTTCTCCCTGTGCCCTCGTCATTAAGCTGTTTTATTAGCTTCCACAATTTCCTTGTCTCTTTCAAAGTTCAGAGACTCTGTTTTCTCCTGCCAGCTTTTCCGTCTAGCCTGCAGCTTGGCCCTTTGAAATTTGGCTTTTGCGTGCTGGAATTTATTGTGGTGCTCTTGGCTGGGTGTGGCCTCTGCTTGCTTTCTACACACTTCCACATCATTATGCAACTGTTCCAGTTCACTACTCCAGTAGGGTTTATATTGTTTACGGGCTCCTCTTGGTACTGTTTCTCGCGCTGCCTGTAGCATGCATTTCCCAAACTCTTCAACTACTTTATTTATGTCTTTCTCAGTGTTCAGGTTTCTAACCAGTATGCTGGTGCGATGCTTGTACATTGCCCAGTCTGCTTTCTTGTAGTTCCACCTCGAGAGGGTGCTGCTTTCACTTAGAAGCTCATTTTCTACGGTTAGAAAGACTGGCCGATGATCACTGCCACCAAGTTGTTTCCCAACAATTCGTGTAATGTTCCACTCCAGGTCTGGTGAATGAAAAGCCAGGTCAGGTGTAGTTGTAGAGTGCCATGATCTCGAGTAGAAAGTATGTGGGTCGGACGGCTTGTTAATCAAGATGAATCTATTCTCATCCTGCCAGTCTTCCAGTCTCTCTCCTCTCTGGTCCATGTGATCATAGCCCCAACTCTGCGAGTGGCTGTTGAAATCACCACACACAATCATTTTTTCTTTTAGTGGTAGTGTGTCCAGTGCCTGTGGGCGGTCACTTGGACAGTAGTAATTGATCAGATGTAGGTCTGTATTACCTGTCGTAAGTTTAAGTGTCTGATACTCAGCCCCTTCCATGTAGACTTCGATTTGGGAAGCTATGATGTTATTTTTTACAAGGGTCAGTATCCCACCTTTTCGCCTGTCCTTTCGGTCAGATCGGTAACACTGGTAGCCTCTGATTTTGAAGGCTATATTTTCATTGAGGTGAGTTTCTTGCAGGCAACATATGTTTACTTTTTCTTGGTCCAAGATTTTTTCTAATTCTATTTTTTTGTTGCTGACTCCCTCCGCATTCCAGTGCATTATTTTAAGTCTTCGTTTGGTAAGGCCAGTCATCCTATTCTCATGTCCCCTGGCTCCACAGGACATCTGAGAAGGACCTCCAGTAGTTGGGGTTGGACCCTTTCGAGACATAGGGCCCGGCACTGCACCTGCCTGGGGGTCCAAAGCAGGGCGAGCACCATAACGATTAGCAGTAGTCGACATATTCCATTTTGCGTGATTGCGTGGCATCCTGATTTCTGTGGTGCGCCTCTTGGCTGGTTGCCTCCGACTTCAGCACCTTTCTTTGCTAGAGCAGACTGTGGTCTCACTCGAGTGTAGATGTGTACGCGCGCACACACCTGTCTGCGCATGCATGTACGTGCATACACATCTAGAGCATACTGGTTATTTTCCGGCGCCAGAGATTCGCCGTCGCCCCTTCTCCTGTTAGTTTAAACAGGTCCGCCGCGTGAAGGCCAGGAGTTGGACTTTTGCTGCATAGGTTATGTATTCACGAGCCATTGAGGTATTTAAGCAATGTTGGGCGCTCACCCCAACACCGCGCCTCGGCTACATACAGCAACATTTGGAACCCATCCCATGTTAACGAATCGAGAGCCCATCGGGCCAGTTGAAATCACAATATAGGAATAAGAAATACTGGAAATATCTACATTGTTGCATGAAATTTACAACAGTGGACATTCACTCAGTGATATGCTGAAAGCTGTATTTTTAACTCCCAGGAGCAACTGAGTGTGATGCTGAATTTTTTTTTTAAACTCCCAGGAGCAATTGAATGTGATGAATTTCTTATAATGAACTCCATAAACCATATGAGACAATGATTGAATCACAAAACAAGAAATAGACTATGAGCTTTACTTGAAAACGATTATACAAAAGAAACAAAATGGACGTTGCGGCTAAAGCCTTCATCAATACAGAACAAACAAACACAAATAGACACACACAGTTACATGAATAACACTTTTAGAAAAATAATGGTTACTTATCTGAATCCTCGTTTGTTTTAATGCGTCTTAAGCGCTTACCGTTTGATGTGGATGGAAAGAACCGAATGTACGGTTCAAGCGGGTTACGGGCTAAAGGTCAGTGACGCCAGAAGCTCAGGGATTGGCTTAACCGCCTGATGGAAGGGATGGGGGGACGCCCATGTGAGCGAACGATAAAATGAGGATTAGCATTGAACTATAGCCGGCTCTGTGACGAAGGTATAGTTCGCAATTCAGCATACCACGTTCGAAACACAGCTGCGGGCGCTTTGAATGCAGTCCGCCCTGAGTTGGTTTGCATGGAATGGCATGAGGTCAGATCGCTCAGAAAGCAATGACAAGCCACTGAATCCAAACTTTCCAAGAAATCACAAACAGAAAAAGTAACGCTGGGGTTGATTGTGACGTCCTGTAAAGGATATGCTACCACCTATACAACTGCGGGGATGGAGGGGTGGGGGTGTCGGAAGTTGAATGAAACTAGTTGGACATTGGGACCGTGAGGGGAGAGTGAACCTGACTGGAAGATGAGACGGTTTACCAATAGCTTACGATCACGTTCGTGAGATGCACACGATTTGATCGCCGTGACCTGTATGTCGGCCACGCGACAGTGGTCAGAACTGTTGAAGTGTACGGACACCGGTTTCTGGGCACCACTGTTGATATCAGAGAGGTGTTGCATAAACCTGTCAGCAAGACGTAGACTCGTTTCTACAATATATTTGTCTGTCTGTGTATGAGTATAAGAGAGAGAGAGAGAGAGAGAGAGAGAGAGAGAGAGAGAGAGAGAGAGAGAGAGAGAGAGAGAGAGAGAGAGAGAGAGAGAGAGTAAGAGAGTTAGAGATAAAGTGAATGAAGATGGACAGAGTGAATGAATGGGGGAAATAGTGAGTGAGAGAGAGAGAGAGAGAGAGAGAGAGAGAGAGAGAGAGAGAGAGAGAGCGAACGAGAGAGAGAGAGTGAGACAGTGGGAGAGTTGATGTGTTAGTGTGTGTGTGTGTGTGTGAGCGCGCGCATGCTTGTGAGTGTGTGTATATGAAAGAATACAGAGAGAGAGAGAGAGAGAGAGAGAGAGAGAGAGAGAGAGAGAGAGAGAGAGAGAGAGAGAGAGAGAGAGCTGAGCAGATGCATGTCATGTAACACGCATGTTATGTAACACGCGAATCCATATGTTTGTATATTCTCATCTGTCATATTATCAGTTAAATACCATTTGATTTTATCATGTATAATATAAACTCATGTACATTACTGTAGTTTGAGTGAGAGAGTCAGTGAGTGTGAATGAGAGACAGAATGAGTGAGGGTGAGAGTGAATGTGTGTGTGTGTGTGTGTGTGTGCGTGTGTGTATGTGTATGTATGTATGTGTGTGTGTGCCTTCTCTGTGCGTATCTCTGTGTGTGGGAGCATCACTATTTTTACGTTACACACTGTTTATGTACACATTTTTCTCCATGTTTAACATTTTTAATGAGACTCACGACAATTGTCAGTGTATGTGTGTGAGTAAAGTGTGGGAGTTTGTTCATACTAGATTCAATGCTGACGTGAGACATTTTGTATGTGTCTAGATGTGAGGATGTGTGAGTATGTGTGGAGGATGTGTGTAAGGGTGGGGATATGTGTGGGTGGGGGATGTATGGGTGGGGGTATGCGTTTGGATGGGTTGGGGGTGTGTGGGTGTTGGTGGGTAGTGATATTTGTGGGTGTTGGTAGGATGTGGGATGGATGTGTGGGGGTGAAAGTAAAGGTGTGGGATGGGTGTGGGGGATGTGTATGTGTATGGGTGGAGGATATGTGTATGGGACGGCTGCGGGGGATGTGTGTTTGGGTGGGGGATATGTGTGGGTGGGTGGAGATGTGTTGACGGTTTGGGGAAGTAGTTGTGGGTGGCGGGGTTGTATGGGTAGGGGATTGTGTGGGTGGATTGGGGATGCAAGGGCGGTGGGGAGAAGTGTATGGTGTTGGGATATGTGTGTGGTGTGTTGGTAGGGGATGTGTGCATGATGTGTGGCTGGGGGGTATGTTTGTGGTGGTATGGGTGACGATATGTGTGTGGGTGGGGGATAGTGTGTGGTGTGGGGGATGTGTGTGATGGGTGCGGGGAATGTGTGTATGGGTGGGGGATATGTGTGGGTGAGTAGGGGATTTGTGGTGGTTGGGGGAAGTATGTGTGGGTGGTGGGGTGTGTGGGTGGGAGATGTGTGCGTGGATGGGGGTGTGTGAGTGGCTTAGGGATGTGTAGGTGGGTGAGGGATGTTTTTTGTGAGTCGAGGTGTGATACGTGTGTGGGTGGCGAATGTGTGTGGGTAGGGGCATTGTGATCGAGAGTTGCTTGGTTGGGGGTGGGTGGGTGGGGGTGTGTGGGTGCGTAGTGGAGATGTGTGCCTGAGTGAGTGTGTGTTGGTGGATGGGTGGAGAATGCGTGTGTGGGTAAGGAGAGGTGTGTGGTGTGTTGGTTGGGGATACTGTGTGGGTGGGGTATGTGTGTGTGTTTGGATGGGGGACTTTTGTAGTGTGTGGGTGGGGGTATGTGGGGTGGATGGGTAAGGGTATCTGTGTGGGTGTGGGTGGGAATATTGTGTGGTATGTGGGTGGGGGATATGTGTGTGGTGTGTAGGTGGGGATGTGTGGTGGTATGTGGGTGTGGGATGTGTTGGTGAGGGATATGTATGTGTGCGGTGCGTGGGTTGGGAATATTGCGTGGTAGGGGATGTATGTGATGTGCGGGTTGGGGATGTGTGTCGTGGGGGATTGGGTTAGGGCATGTGTGGGTGGGTGGAGGATGTATGTGTGGGTGGTGGAGTGTGTTTGAGTGGATTGGGGATGTATAGGTGGCTAGGGAGATGTGTGTGTGTGTGGGGGGGGGGAGGGTGGGGGTAGGGAGATGTCAGTTGGTGGGGATGTGTGTGTATAGTTTGGGGATGTGTGAGTGGATGTGCGATGTGTGGGTTGGTGGGGGATGTGTGTGCGTGGGTGGGGAATATGTGGTCTATGCAGATGTGGCTGGGGGATGGATGGTTGGAGGTGTGGGTGGATTAGGATGTGTATGTGGGTGGGCGTAGGATGTGTGGGTTGGTGGGGGATGTTTCTGGGTGGCGAGTGTGTTTTGGTTGGGGGAACAGGTGAGGGCAGTGTGTGTGGGTGGGGGATGTGCGGGAGTGGGATGGGTCGGTTGGTGGGGTATTATGTGTCCCTGGGTGTGTGCGTGTGTGGGTAGGTGGGTGTGTGTGTGTGGGCGGGGTGATGTATGGGTAGGTGGTAGATGGGCCTCATAACATGGTAACTTGCCTTGTTTATGTTTACAACATTCATTTCACAATGTTTACTTTTCTTCGTATGTAAATGTATAATGCTCTTGATGAACGAATTACGAGTGATTGGAAGGGCCGAATGTAAGACGGGCCTGCGTGCCCATTTGTGACCCTTTTAAAATAAAGTTGATTTGATTTGATTTGATTTGATTTGAATATATTTCATGTCACAACGTGTGCAGATGATCGCATAGATAACGTTGCGACTTGTGCATGAGAATTCCTCATGAATGGAATGTGGAAAGTGGACTTAGGGAAAGCCAGACTCTGGGTTTGAAGGACATGTTGACATGCCTTACAACGAGATCGAAGACAAACCATTATGTCAGAAAGAGACTTGTGAGGTTGAGGTAGACTGCTGTGGACCAGCAATTCCCTGAAATCACGATTCCGCCTGTAAGCCACAAAGGGGTGGGGGGGGGAGGGCTCTGAAAAGACATCGTGAGTGACAGGATTTGCCTGGAGAATAGACAGGTGCCTTAGGAGGATATTCTTGGCAGCAATATTATGGGGAGTGTAGGTTAATGAAAGTATCGACCTATTATTTCGTGGTTTAGACCTGGAGGAGAGAGCATTGGCACGACTGATAGACAGACATCGGTAAAGAGCTGTAAACAAAACTTTATCAGGATAGCCACGAAGGCGGGAGAAATCCAACATTACATGAGTTTTTTTTACGGAAGTCGTTATTATCCTGGCAAAGCCATCGGAGACATAACAGTTGAGAGAAAGGAATAGAATCCTTACAAGAGGGAAGGTGGGAGGAGGTATAGAGAAGGAATGCGTGCGAGTCAGTTGGTTTATAATAAACTGTCGCGCATAGACCAGAGGAACCTAAAGAGATTGTTAGATGTGTTGGTGTTGTTTGTCCATCAAGAATGATGATGACCATTCATTTCATCCAGTAGGGTTGAAGGTATGGAGCTGTGAGTTCTAAGATGGCTGATAAGGCCTATTTTGGCTCAAAATGTTCTTTGACAATGTGGACAAAGAATGCTTGACGTTTCTGGAGGAGGATTTTCTGCAGTGGTTTTTCTGTTCTGTCTTTTCTTCACAGCTCTTGCAGTCCTGGTTGCCTCACAAGTGACTGCACCCTTGCGTAATGATGCACGCCACGAATTTCGGTCTCTGGCTGCAGTCTCCCAGGTGTCATGATTAATTCCAAAAGCATTCAGTGAGATTTTCAGTGTCTTTAAAGCGTTTCCTCTGGCCGCCTTGGGAGCGTTTACCACAACGCAACTCGCCGTAAAAAATTCGTTTAGGGAGCCTGTGATCTGGCATGCGAGTCAAGTGACCAGCCCAGCGAATCTGATTCTTCATTAGTAGAGTGTGGATACTGGGCATGGACGCTCTTTCTAGGACTTCAGTGTCTGGGATCTTGTCTTGCCATTTAATCTTCAGTAGCTTCCTAAGGCAGACTGTGTGGAAGTGGTTTAATTTCCTAGCGTGTCGCTGATAAACAGCCCAGGTTTCACAAGCATATAGCAGTGTCGATAATACAACTGCTTTGTAGACTTTCAGCTTTGTTTGCAGGCTTATTCCATTTCTGTGATATGACGTTGGATGAAGGATAACTTGCGCGATGAATTGGATCAAAGTGAGGAAGAGTTGCGCAATTCGTCGACCTCACTCTCTCGCCTGAGTCCATCTGAATCCAGTGGCAGGACAAGTCAAGACGACTGGAGACGAATACAGGTGCAGTGGATGACCAAGGCGTTCTACGTGCCTTTTGTTAGATGTAAGAAACTGACAGCCGACGAAGACATAGTGGAAGTGAGTCTGATGCTGGGATGAAAGTCGGAGAAAAAGGCAAAGAAGTCCTGGAGATAACATAAGGGCATGTCTGAAACACCGAAGCAGCAATTGATGTACCCCCTGTAGAGTTCCAGGAGCCTATCGGTGTATTGACTCCATACCTGGTGCCCCAGATAGCCCATGAAAAGGCAGACATAACTCGGACCCATCTTAGTGCCCATGGCCACACCCTAATCTGGTTGCAAAATATCCTCATTGAACTCAAACGAATTGAGTATGAGGACTAACATTGCGAGACGCAGGAATGATCCAGTGGCTATGGTGGGGTTCTGCCTTTTGTTCAAGAAAAATTCCAAGACTTTAAGGCCGTCAGAGTGAGGAATTGTTATATAGAGTGAAGTCACAACCCAGGCAGACCTAGCGTCTCGGCCTGCTCTTGTCCTACTGAACGGATTTCAAAGTTTCTAGACAGCATATTTCAATCGTTGGTTGCTAGTCTCCCCTCGTATATCAAAGACACCAACCACGCTATCTTTGTATTAAATTCCATCAGTTTCACAACCCCTTCTCAGTACCACATCTTCACTTTAGATGTGACTTTTATGGTTTTCTACAATTTTCCTTCTGGCATATGATTGCTAATTAAAAAATAAATGGACCCTCCATTACAGGTACTTCTTCCTGGCGGGGCAGCCAGGAGACGAGAAGACCCGCCGAGCTATTCTCAATGAGTCCAGAGTACACCAGGACATCGTGGTGGCCGAGTTTCAGGACACGTACCGAAACCTGACACTGAAGACTGTCGTGTGCATGAAGTGGCTTGCTTCTCGATGTCCACACGCCGGGTGAGTGCATACTGTCTGTCTGTCTGTCTGCCTGCCTGCCTGCCTGCCTGCCTGCCTGCCTGCCTGCCTGCCTGCCTGTTAGTCTGTCTGTCTGCCTGCTTTCCTGTCTGCTTGCCTGTCTGTCTGTCTGTCTGCCTGCCTGTCATTCTGTCAGCCTGCCCGCCTGCCCGCCTGCCTGCCTGCCTGTCTGTCTGTCTGTCTGTCTGTCTGTCTGTCTGTCTGTCTGTCTGTCTGTCTGTGGTTGCGAAAGCGATTGCAAATTCTCATTCGAAATCAGCTGCTGTTTGCAACAGATGTTTCATGAACTTGCGGAGTGAGTTGGAGTTTCTTAGAGATGCCTGTTTCATTTATTCCCTGATACGATGTGTGTTTACTTTCATGAATGCAGGTTCTTCCTGAAGACAGATGACGATGTCTGGGTGGATGTTGATAACCTCCTTGGGACATTGAAAAAGTACAAGGACCAGCTGCGTACATCCCTCGGAGGTCTGTGCAGGTAAGATCTACAGGTGAGATGTAGACCCTGTGTCATGAATGCAATATCGTAACGAGTGCCAATCAGTTCGCAATCCCGCATACCCACGCCCGAAACACAGCTGTGGAGGATTTGGCAGAAGACTACCTTAAGTTGGTTTTTTTTATGAAATGGTATGAGTGCCGGTCGTTCAAAAAGCAATGGCAAACTACTGAATGTAAACTTCACCAGTACCAGGAATCATGAAGAGCCAGAAAATGCTGGGGTTGACTGCTATGTCCTGTAAAAGATATGCAACAACGTAAAAAAAAAGATATCAGGGGATCTCCAACATCGGGTTTTATTTGTGTTTAGGGTTTAGCCACCTCTCTGGCTTAGGGGAGTAGTGGGTTACGTCCTATTTGAGTAGGAAATCAGGATTGACCTCTAAGGATTGGCCCCAATCCTTAGGATTAGGATTAGGGTTAGAGGTTAGGGTTAGGGGTTAGGGTTAGGGGTTAGGGTTAGGGTTAGGGTTAGGGGTTAGGGTTAGGGGTTAGGGTTAGGGGTAGGGGTTAGGGTTAGGGGTTAGGGTGTTTTGTCTGCTCCTAACTAATTATATTGTCTGGATTGACTTCACTGGATTGCCCCCAATCCAGCTCGGGACCAGGGCGATTTGGGTAGGGTAGGTACTTAGGTCATATGTAAGGGTGATAATTATAATAAAAGAGCTGTTTTCTAAGGGCAGATAACTGAGTTTGTGTATAATATTTTAACTAATTTTAAAAAATAAAATAAAAACATAAATAAATAAACAACAACCAAAGGTGCGCGGGGGCGGTCGGCGGGTGCAGGAGCAAACGCGGCCGTTCGGTCGCGTAGAGCGGTCGAATCCAGTAAAACTGTGTCTTGTAGTAACTAATTGGCCGGTCATTGCTGAGTGACCACAAAGGTCGGGGGGGGGGCAATTGAACCCCGGGGAAGTTTTTGTGGTGGGGTTTAGGTGGGTCGGGGAAAAAAAAAAATTTTTTCGAAAAACCCCCGGGGTTT
>JACEFZ010002224.1:0-28976 GCA_014155875.1 Cepaea nemoralis
TTTTTTTTTTTTGCATGGCAGAGAGAAGGTCAGTACACAATTAAATGGGTATATTCTCGATTTTGTTTTTGTTTAAAAACAAAAGTTGGCCGCGTGTGTGTCAACACATGCCATCACATGCGGATAGATAGATAGATAGATATATAGATAGATAGATAGATAGATAGATACATACATACATACATACATACATACATACATACATACATACATACATACATACATACATACATACATACATACATACATACATACATACATACATACATACATACATGCATACATACAAACATACATACATACATACATACATACATACATACATACATACATACATACATACATACTTAGATAGATCCCCGCCAGAGCCTGGGCGAAGCCGGGCCGGGCAGCTAGTATATATATATACTAGATGACCCGGCCCGGCTTCGCCCAGGCCCTGGCTGGGATCTATCGATCTATCTATCTATCTATCTATCTGTCTGTCTGTCTGTCTGTCTGCCTGACCCGGCTTCGCCCAGCCCCTGGTGGGGAGCATCTCATTTAATTCATATAAGTAGTCATATACGCTCCCGTCTGTCTGTCTGTCTGTCTGTCTGTCTGTCTGTCTGTCTGTCTGTCTGTCTGTCTGTCTTTCAGTCTGTATGTCTGTCTGTCTGTCTATCTGCCTGTCTGTCTCTCTGACCCGACCCGGCTTCACCCAGTCCCTGATGGGGAGCATCTCATTTATTTAATTCATATAAGTAGTCATATAAGCTCCCGTTCCCGACTATCTGACTGTCTGTCTATCTGTCTGTCTGACCCGGCCCGACTTAGCCCAGGCCCTGGTATGGAGCATCTCATTTAATTCATATAAGTAGTCATATAAGCTCCCGTTCCCGATCTATATGTCTGTCTGTCTGTCTGTCTGTCTGTCTGTCTGACCCGGCCGGGCTTTACACAGGCCCTGGTGGGGATCTGTCTGTCTGTCTATCTATGTATCTATCTATCTATAGCCAGGGGACTTAACTTAAGATATAACAATGATACTAAAAGTTATGTCGCTTGTTTTATATTTTCTTATGTTCAGTCATGTAATTACAAAATTAAATTTTAGTAAGGTAATAGCTGATAGCTGATAGACAAACCTATGACAGTTGGTTGCACTGGAATGAGAAGAAGACGTGTAGAAAATGTCATCTCAATCAGATGGACCGTTCGCGAACGCATAAAGAACGGACCCACATACATACAATAAATACATACATACATACATACATATACACATCGCCTTTTATATATATATATATATATATATATATATATATATATATATATATATATATATATATATATATATATATATATATATATATATATATGTATATATATATATATATATATATATATATATATATATATATATATATATATATATATATATATATATATATATATATCCATCATGTGCCATGCCGGTAAGCGTGGGCGGTCATGTTCTGCCATCTCACTCGATCAACAGAGTCGTGGATCAGTTCCGTGTTTCTGTCTCGACCATGCCACAAGGCCAAGCCATCCAGATATTTGTTTCTAGGTCTTCCCCTTGGTCTGTTCCCCTCGATCTCACCAGTTGTCACCAAGTTCTCCACATCATTTCTTCTCATAACATGCCCAAAAAATTGTGACTGTGATATATATATATATATATAAACACCTACACACATATGTACACACACGCGCACATACACACATATTCAAGCATATTCAAACATACACATGTACATACATACACATACATACATACACACACAAATACACTTACACACATACACAAAAACTTGCACAAACACACGTACAAACATGCACATAAGCACACGCACACACAACCATACAAACTTACACTCACGCATACACACAATACTCACACATACATACACATACATACACACACATGCGCACATGCACACATACACACTCTTATATACATACTCATATACATACACACACTTGCCCACATACACAAATATATACACACATACACACGCACGCACGTACATACATGCACACATGCACACACATACACACATGCACACACATACACGCACATATAAACACATACGCATAGACACACATACACACACCCGCCCACCCAAACACACACACACACACACATCTAGATACATACACGCGGCCTCGCATAATTACTGAAACGAATATGAAAAACACCCACACTGTGCACTTACACACACACACACACACACACACACACACACACACACACACACACACACACACAAATACACGTACACTGACGATTATCGTGAGCAACTTCATAATAATGAGGTGGGTGGGGGGGGGGGGGAATTGGGAAACATGGGGAAAGAATGGAAAAATCGGGACAATGAAAAAACAACATGTTCTACGTATACATTGTGTAAGGTAACAAACAAACAAAAAAAAAAAACTAATTGTAGTGCAATTCGATCAAATAATTCCTAAAATTGACACAAACGTGACGAAATATGCAGTGCGTGTAGTACATGTTAAATCAAGTGGCAGTGAAAATGATAATATGAAAGATGAGGATACAGACAAACTATGGAATAGCATGTTACATGACATGCGTGTGCTCAAGTCTCTCTCTCTCTCTCTCTCTCTCTCTCTCTCTCTCTCTCTCTCTCTCTCTCTCTCTCTCTCTCTCTCTCTCATTCACACTCACTCTCTCTTATTCACACAAAGACATACCTTCACACACTCTCTATCATTCTCTTTGTCTCATACTTATTCTCTTACTCTCTCACTCTCTCACACACTCTCTCACTCTCTCACTCACACACACACACACAAACATACACACACACGCACACAACATAAGAAACAAATAATACCAGTAGGTGACTTATGGAGGCATATAGTCGGCATGCTGTAAGTATTGGAAGAGTTTTCGGTTGAATGTGTAGGCATTCATTGGAGTTGTCAGATCTGTTGGAAGGTTATTCCATAAATGAGCACCAGAATACGCAAAGAATGTTTTGCGTGAGTCCGATCTAGACTTTGGAACATACAATAAATTTAAGCGCTTGCTGTTTGTTATGCGGCGGCAGGAGCCAAAACCAGGGGAGGGGGGGGGGGGAGGATATCTTACGCAATGTGCAACTGTCGTCGCTGATGTGATGTTTCAATATCAAAGGCAAATGTGCTGCCGCTTAGTTTTCGTCTAGGCGGATGACTATAAAGATCATCAAGAGAAAGTGCTTTCAACTCGACCAGCGGTGTCCTCTCACGCCAACAACATTATCAAATACGGCTCTAATACACACACAACAAGGCCGTTGTTTGCAGTCGATATATTAATATAACTTTATTGGCAGCGCTGTAGCATCATTCTTATCCCAACACATTTCACCTGTCAGCTGCTCACTCTATGAAACAGATATGTTCGCATCACATCCAACTCGGCCACCGAGCATCAAATGTGAACGTGATGAACATATAAACTGGTTCCACCGATGACCATACTTTCAATTTGCAGCCGCTACACAGTTCTTCCACACGTCCTCCCTCTCTATCTTTCACTTGAGAAGGGCCAACTTGCAATAGGTCTACTTGAATGTGAGTGTCTGTAATGTGTGGCGCTGGTTTCAGATGGATGCCCCTGATTGTTAGCATATAACGTCTAATATAAGATCTTAACTTGTTCTGTGTAGGAGAAGAGTGGCGTCCGTGTCTGTGTCCCATGCTAAAGTGAAATCGCATCGTTTGGGTTGTCAAACGACGAGTTTCTGTGACATGTATCTACTACGCTATCATTGTTCGATTTTCTGCTACTATTGGTGTCTAACATCTACCTTTTTGTATCTATTCTTATTTTATATATGTGCAAGCTTATTTAATCATTTCTGCTGCAAGGCAGATTACCCATATCACAAAATTAAAAGTTACAAAACATTCATCCATAACTTATATCTCAGTCATCTATCAGACATGTTTAGAAATGACGATTCTGGCGTAAATTACTTATAATCGGTATGTTATCAAGCCTTTACTCTTTGTTAATATCATATGCAATTAAAATAGCATAGAACACATAAGCCTTCGGCACATAAATAAAATAAAATATATTAACATGACATCCCATTCGGCCACCGAGCATCATGTATCAGCTATAATTTTCCTTTACCAATCCTGAGAACTTATATATAAAAGCCTCGTATCCCACGAGCAAGGATACCGTACACATGTCCCTCCGACTCTGGATCGGTCCTGTGTTTTAATGCCGCATTTCATTACAATCTCCATCTTTTATCAATTTCCCATTGAACGTATGCTACGTATAATGTAGACTTTTACTTTGACAGTGTACATCTCTTTCCTTCATTTATAAGTTCTGACTGTACCGTTTACAATTTCGTTTTAGCATACACTACTTTTGACATCAAGCAAGGAGTCCGTCAGGGATGTGTTCTGTTCCCTTATTTGTTTAACCGGTACACCGAAAATATATAGTACATTTTTTTTTTTTGGACCCAATATAAACATCCATATCTAAGTAACCAACTGAGGGACAATTATGAGATCTAGTATATAACCTTATCATTATGTCCACCCAACAAAAAGAATTTTTGTTCTGGAGATTTTACAGCAGATTTCAAAGTTTGTTTATATGCGATTTATAATTTACTGGTCTGAGATGAAATTCATAATTTTAAATGTAAAATCAAATCAAATCAAATCAAATCAACTTTATTAGGGTTACAAATTGGGCGCGCAGGCCCGTCTTACATTCGGCCCTTCCAATCACTCGTCTTTCATTCATCAAGATCATTATACATTTACTTAGGAAGAAAAATAAACATTGTGAAATAAATATTGTAAACATAAACAAGGCAAATTACCATGTTATGAGGCCCATCTCCCACCTACCCATACATCACCCCACCCACATACACACCCCCACCTACCCACACACACGCACACCAAGAGGCACATACATACCCCACCAACCGACCCATCCCCCTTCCGCACATCTCCCACCCACACACTCTCCCCTCACCTGTTCCCTCAACCAAAACACACTCGCCACCCACAAACATTCCCCCACCAACCCACACATCCCACGCCCACCCACATACACATCCTAACCCACACATCCTCTCCCCATCTACATCTCAAACCACCCATCCCCCAGCCACATCTCCATTGACCACATATTCACCACCCACGCACACAATCCCCCACCAACCCACACATCGCACATCCACTCACACATCCCCAAACCATACACACACATCCCCATCAACTGACATCTCCCTACCCACCCCCCCCCACACACACACATCTCCCTAAACACCCATACATCCGCAATCCACTCACACACACACCCCACCACCTACACATACATCCTCCACCCACCCATACATGCCTTAACCCAATCCCCCACTACACAATCCCCCACCCGCACTTCACATACATCCCCTACCACGCAATATTCCCAACCCACGCACCACACACACACATATCCCTCACCAACACATCCCACACCCACATACCACCACACATCCCCACCTACACACCACACACATATCCCCCACCCACATACCGCACAATATTCCCACCCACACCCACACCGATACCCTTACCCATCCACCCACATACCCCCACCCACACACCACAAAAATCCCCCATCCACACACACATACCTCACCCACACAATAACCCTAACCAACACACCACACACCTCTCCCCACCCACACAAGCATTCCCTACCCGTCCACCAACACACATTCACTCACACACACATCCTCCACTAAGCACCCACACACCCCACCCTCCCACCCCCAACCAAACATCTCTCGATCACAATACCCCTACCCACACACATCCTTCACCCACTCACGCATCCCACCCCGACACATACCTCACCCACCTACACATCACTAAGCTACTCACACACCCCCACTCACACATTCCCCATCCACGCACACATCTCCCACCCAAACACCCCCATACTTCCTCCAACCACCCCACCCATACACACATTACCCACACCCATCACACACATCCCCTACACCACACACTATCCCCCACCCACACACATATCCTCACCCATACCACCACACCCCCACCCACACACTATGCACACATCCCCCACCAACACACCGTGCACATATCTCAAACCCACACACCATACACTTCTCCCCACCCGCCCTTGCATCCCCAATCCACCTAACACAATCCCCTACCCACACAACCCCGCCACCCACACATACTTCCTCAAGCCACCCACACATCACCACCCACATAAACACACACACCCCACACCCGTCCCATACACATATCCTCCACCCATACACACATCCACACCCATTCCCACATCCCTACTTTCACCCCCACACATCCATCCACACATCCCACCAACACCCACAAATATCACTACCCACAATAACCCACACACCCCAACCCATCCAAACGCATACCCCCACCCACACATCCCCCACCCACACATATCCCCACAGTCATACACATCCTCCACACACAATCACACCTCCTCACATCTAGACACATACAAAATGTCTCACGTGAGCATTGAAACTAGTATGAACAAACTCCCACACTTTACTCACACACATACACTGACAATTGTCTGAGCATTCTCATAAAAATGTTAAACATAGAGAAAAATGTGTACATAAACAGTGTGTGACGTAAAAATAGTGATGCTCCCACACACAGAGATACACACAGAGAAGGCACACACACACACACACACACACACACACACACACACACACACATTCACTCTCACTCATTCTGTCTCTCATTCACACTCACTGACTCTCTCACTCAAACTACAGTAATGTACGTAAGTTCATATTATACATGATAAAATCAAATGGTATTTAACTGATAATATGACAGATGAGAATATACAAACATATGGATTCGCGTGTTACATAACATGCGTGTTACATGACATGCATCTGCTCAGCTCTCTCTCTCTCTCTCTCTCTCTCTCTCTCTCTCTCTCTCTCTCTCTGTATTCTTTCATATACACACACTCACACGCATGCGCGCGCTCACTCACACACACACTAACACATCAACTCTCGAACTGTCTCACTCTCTCACACACAATCCTTCACACACACACACTCACTCTCTCAATCACACTCTCTCACACATATACATACGCATGAACGCATGCATGCACGCACACACTCCCTCACTCACTCTCACACATACACGTACGAATGCATGCACTGACACATTCCCCTACCATTTCTCGCTCAATCACTCTCTCGACACACACGCACGCACGTGCGCACACACACATTCACTCTCTCACTCTCTCTGACACCCACTTTCTCTCTCTCTCTCTCTCTCTCTCTCTCTCTCTCTCTCTCTCTCTCTCTCTCTCTCTCTCTCTCTCTCTCTCCCACACGCACACACATATATAGTGAACAATTATAGTTAAACAATTATAATGAACGATTATAATGAACAATTATAATGAACAATTATAATGAACAATTATACCAGTAAATGAATTATGGTGGCATATAGTCGGTACGGATTAAGTATTGAAAGAGTTTTCGGTTAAATGTGTAGGGACTCATTGGAGTTTTCAGATCTGGAGGCAGATCATTCCATAAGTGCGCACCAGAATAGGCGAAACATGTTTTGTATAGGTCCAATCTAGGCTTTGAGACATGTAACAAATTTAGGCGCTTGCTGTTCATTGCATTAGATTGAATCAGCGGCAGAAGATACTCTGGGGTATTTTGAGATATAATTTTGTTCACTAATTTGGCTTTGTTGAAAAGGAAGCGCTTTTGAAGTGGTAGAAGTCTTAGATGACTGTACAAATTATTAATAATAATAAGAATTAGAACAGGATGAAATATTACTTTCAACGTGCTTTATGCCAGAAACCAGACGAATAGCGCGGTTTTGTAGAGAACATAGTCGTTTTAAATTAGATTTAGGGCAATCATCCCAAACTGTGGAACAGTAATCGAGATGTGATTGGATATAGCATGTATAGAATATTTTTCGTGTGCTTTCGTCTAGGAAGTGCTGAATTTTAGCAAGTTGGTAAACTTTTTGTGCTATTTTCTTGGTAAGAACGTGAACATGAGAGCTCCAGCTCAAATGGCTGTCAATTAAAAGACCTAGTGTTTTATGTTCATTCACATTAACTATAGGTAACGTGCCCATTCGGAGTTCGAGCGGTGATCCAGTTATGGCTAGTGTCTGTAGTTTTTGTCTGGTCGTTATTAGCATGGATTTGGTTTTGTCGATGTTAATTTGCATACGGTTTTCATTGCTCCATATAGTAAGATTATCTAGTTTCTTTTGTAAAGAATTCTCTAATTCACTACGGTTTTCTTGACTAGTATATATAGTGCAGTCGTCTGCAAATAGATCACAAGTTGTATTGATATATAAAGGAAGATCATTAATATAAACTGCAAAAAGCAGCGGACCTAGTATTGAGCCCTGAGGCACACCAATATTAAGCTGTGTGGGTCTTGATAGACAGTTGTTGAAGGAAACGACTTGTCGTCTGTCGGATAGAAATGACGTAATTATGTTCACCATGTTGGTGCTTATCTTCATTTGTTTTAGTTTTCTAATTAAAACATCGTGATCTACCATATCAAAAGCTTTTTTAAAGTCAACAAACACCGCTCCATAAATTCTACCGTTGTTGATGTTTAAGTGACAGTTATCGACCATTTTTGTTAGAGCACTATGACAAGAATATTTAGGTCGAAACCAAGTTTGACTGTTAATTATTAGATCGTTGTTAATTAAATGGTGTAACGTTATTTTATGAATGTGTTTTTCTAGTGGTTTTGATAGCGACGATAGTAAGGAAATAGGTCTATAATTACCCAAAACGCTATTATCGATTGAGCCATTTTTAATTAGCGGAAACACTTTAGCAATTTTAAATGCAGATGGAAAGTAGATTTTTGCCAGGCACTGGTTATATATGAACGTTAAGGACTCACTAATGACTGGTGCAGCACAACGAAGAATTCTATTACTGATACCATCTAGGCCGTGTGAGTTTGTTGATTTGAGGTTTAAGAGATATTTATAAACGTCTGCAACAGACATTAAAGGAATCTCAGCGGGAATATTTCTGGTGCACTTCTCCTCACAGAATGATGCCAGTGAACTTAAATTACACGATGAGTCTGGTATTGAAGACTTTAGATTCTCTATTTCTTATTGAAAGAACCAACTGAATTCATCGCATGTTATAGAATTTGGTGTTGCTGATTCTGTAGGGCGTTTCTTATTGGTTAGCAAGTTAATAGCTTTCCATATATTTGTACTGTTTGAATTATCTACAATCAAATTTTTAAAATGGTCTTTTTTTATCCTACGAATTTCATATTTAACTTTATTCCTTAGTCTGCGGTAATTGATGAAGTCTTTATTTTTGTGTGCTGTATCTCGCTCTCTCATAATTTCCAGAACTTCACTAGTGACCCATGGGGATTTATGTTGATTTTTGACTCGAACTTCTTTGATTGGCACGTGTTTATTGAACACATTGTAGACTGTCTTCGTCCAGAAAGCTAATGCATCGTCCGGGTCAGGAAGTTGGTAAACGTGATCATGGAATGCTTTTCTTAAATCTTGCAAAAATAAATCTTGGTTGAATGCTTTAAAATTTCTAAATTTGATACTTACATGTTTATGTTTAAGAGATTTGAACCCAATTCTTGACCATGTACAACATACAGGGTAGTGGTCACTAACTGTACTAACAGGAACAGAACATTCAATAATATTATCTGGACAAGTAACATATATATGATCAATTATAGTTGAGGATGTGTCAGTAACCCTTGTGGGACGGTTTATTAGTTGTATGAAATTGTAAGAAAGAATGATATCGTCCCATGTCTGGTTGCATTTACTAATATCTATGTTGAAGTCACCTAGTATCATAACTCCTCTACCTGCTGTAAACACTCTATCCATCAGTGTAGTGAAGCAGTCATACCAACTGTACCCGGCACAAGGATTCCTATATAGGTATCCAATGAGAAACGGTTGTTGGCTGGCTGGCTTCACCTCTAACCAAACACATTCTATCCCTACTGTCTCGAGATCACTTCTATGGGAACAGTTGAGGGAATTGGAAATGTATACAGCAATACCTGTCTCTAATTTTTGATTTGCATCTTTCCGAATTACTTTAAACCCCTTAAGTGAGATTTCGGAGTCGGTTATTTTGTCGTTAAGACGACTTTCTGTGATGCCAAACACATAGAACTGTTTGGACAGTATTACCGAGAGCTCAGGTAATTTGTTGAGCAGATGAAAGATGTTGAGTTGGCCTATATATAGACCATTTTTGTTGAGCCACTGATCGTGATTGGCGAACATTACAAACTACAGGGAAGATGTCGCTTGTGGTATACAGATTGCAGGGATTTTGAAACTTTATTTAGAAATAGTTAAGGCTGTTAGAGGGAGCAGGAAAATGTCTTTGCTGGAGTGACATCATGAATGCTTGGTGCAGGGCTGCAGGATTATGTCGCATTAGCTGCTGAAGTTGAAGGTTCCACTCATAGGGTTGTAGATTACCGTCCAGCGAGGGACTGCTATGAGTGTCACTGGAAGTGCCTACAGCAGGCATCGGCGGCACAGCACCATTTTTTAACGGTGTCCCCTTTGACATCATAGAGGAAGACTGTTTTACGGGCAAGGTTGGAAACAAAGTATCGTAGTTAGCAACATTTGGATTGGAGCTTGGGTTGCTATTCACGCCATTGTGTTCCTGGGGTACAGGCAAGGGTAGTGTGGGAAGAGAAGGAGTGTTTTCTGAACACAGTGAGATGGCTGTTGCTGGAGGTGAAGTTCGGTTTACTCCTGTAACTGGTGCTGGTTGTTGTGCGCGTTCGGGATATTTTATGTTCTTCGCTAGGAAGCTACTTCCTAGCTTGGAACAATGTATTTGATCCCTGTATAGTTTTTTCTTAGGAGCTCCGGACGGTGACGTAAAGTAAGGGGTGTTATTTATGAAATTCATGTTATTATTGTTACAAAATTTGTATAGCGTTAGATTAGCAGCATCGGCAGTACGACGCTGGAACCGGTAACATGGTGGAATGATAGATGAAATAAACAAAGATGATTTTGGAAATCTATTGCGCAACAGCACCTCCAATGTAACTAGTTGTGAGGTGCTGATGATTTTATTATCTATTATGTCATTAACACCAATATGGACTGTTGCTCTCCTAATTCGGTCGTTCACTTGGAATCTTCGCAGTGTAGCGGTCAGCCTGTCAATGTCAGCGCCTGGTACAGGGTAGATTGAAGTTGATTCGCTGTCAGTAGATGATATGCGATCACTATAGATTCCCTTCAGCAGGGAGTCTCCAATCACGACATGTGTTGCACTGTGATCTATGGTTATTTCACGCTGCTGGCTTGTCCGCTTGGACTGTTGTTGCAACTGGTCACTGTCGTCTTTCTTTTGTTCTTGTTTATTATAGCCTGCTTGCGTTGGTTGTTGATATAGAGTAGTGGTAACGACTGAGCTCTGTGATTCCAAGTCTGCTGCTGGAGAGTCTACACTTAAGGCCTGGAACCTGTTGCTGATATGCACATCGATGGGATAGATAGATGGTGTGCGTTCTACAGGTTTAGTAGTGGTTTTGTTGCTTGTAGAAACGGTCTGTATGTCACTATGCGACGAACATTCACTGGTAACACACGCATCTACAACACCATGGATACTTTCTGTTTGTGCACTTTTATGGAATGACTGTGCACGCTTTAGTTTCAAGGAATGGATGTTTTAAAAGTCTCCTTCTCTTCTTTAAGGATTCGGATTTCCTCTCGAAGAAGAATGTTTTCTTTTTTAATCTCCGCAATAATATTAGTGGTGTTGCTGGTAATAAACTCTTTTAACCTCGTTTCCAAAGCCTGAATAAGTTCACGACAATCATTGTGGCTCTGTGTTTCGGCCGAAGAAAGCGTCTTTGAAGGTGATGTGCTAGATTTATAAGATTGAGCTGGTGAATTGTGTTGTTTGTTCAGTTGGAAATCAGTGTCTGATTGTTCACTAGACAACGTGATGGATGTTGGCGATGAAGATGATCGATTCAGTCGCTGAGCTGGCGTGCTAACTAACTTTTGTCCCGTCTTGTTTTTGTTTACATTTTCACATCGCTTTGACACAGTTGATGATCGTAAGTTCGAGGACATGTTGGCAATATAGGCAGCTCGACAAGGCAAGGAGTAAATAAAACTCAGGCCTTTCTTTAGATCGTGCGTGGCGCTTATCTCTTGCTAGTCACACATAGTTAGGTCTCACGTTGTCGTGAATCGATAATTGGTGACAGTTCAAACATAGATGCTCTTACCCTCACGTGTCACAATGAAATCTTCATTTCACTACATAAACAGTCACATAAACTTGACAGTTGAGAGTGTGTAAATTCAGTTTTAAAACGAGCACAATAATGGAGTCAATAAAAGAACCGGCCCTTCTGTAGGGCGTGCGTGGTGATTATCACTTGTTAGCCCCGCATGGCTAATTCTCACGTTGACGTGAATCGATAATTGGTAACATTCAAGATTGGGTGTTCTTACCATCACATATCACAAAGAATCCCTCATTTCACTACATAAACGGTCACATAAACTTGAAGTGTTGAGTAGTATGTAAATCCATTTTTAGAACGAACACATTGATATACACAGCATCGCGATTGAATTAAGTAAAACTTGTTGAAATATTCGAAACTCGAGAGAGCATGTGAAAACACGTCCGCTCGTTACCGGAAACGGATGTTTCGTGTATTACAGCGTAGCCAGACAATCAGCGCTCAGTGTTGAATATTGTTCGTTTTTCCACGGGATTGGCCTTATGCCAACTACCCGCGTTGTTTAAACTAGGACTGTTCATTCAGTGGTGTCTCAAAATGTGGGTTATTTCATTAAACCTGATTAATATGTTGTTTTTTGTTTTTTTTACATCTTACCACTTATCGCTAACATTGAAATGTGTGAATATTTTTCAATGCGATTGAATGCGAAATTATACACTTCAAAGAATCGCTATGAAGTTGTACACATATTTTTGTCAAGGAGCTGATCGCAGGAAACTGTCTTATACTATTACAAATTCCGAAAAATGAACAATGCATGCATTGGGTTTGAGTAAACTGTAATTTCGTCGACAGCTTTGACAAAGATGACATAAGGCGAGCTATTATAAAAATGCTTTAAAAAGTCGCTTGATATACGACAGGTTCGACTTCATTGCACCGGGTCCTATCCCATATGGCTCGGTCTCTTTCCGCAGCGCGGAAAGCATCGCCCACAGCACGAACTCCGCAGCTCTAGCGACGACCCACCGAAGTCTCCGAAAAATTTAACTCGTGAACCGAAGGATGCGGCCCGGAATCGAACCCACGAACTTTGGAGCCCGAGTCAAAAGGCTTGACCACTTCGCCACGGAGACTTCTAAAATTATAAAAAATTTTGCTTTTATATCCAGGATTATCCAGCATTATAAAAATGCTGGATGCCAAAGAAACAGTGACTGTAAGAAAACTTAGGGTTTGGTTCAGAAAGAACAATAACATAGAGCTATCCAAAACAACTTTGTGGAAAATTATAAGGACATTATCTTCACTATTTAAAAGTACAAGGGTGGTAGAAATAATATTTGCGAGCAACCGCATTTAGGAGCCATTAGAAGCAGATACCTACGTGAAATAAGGGAAATGCGAAAAGAAAATTATGGCATAGTGTGTTTGGATGAAATATGGATCAATGTGCACCACACAAGTGATAAGGGATGGCAATCAGTGGATGGAAAGATAAAGCGATGTGTGCCCAGTAGTATAGGACAGCTTTTGGTCATGCCCATGCTGGTAATACGTATAATGGCTTACAACAGAATGCTGGGCTCGTGTTCGTATCAAAGCATACAGACAATAGGGATTATTCATAATAAGATGAATGGTAATGTATTTAGAGATTGGCTCGAGAATACTGTGCTTCCATCCCTAGATAGACTGTCTGTCCAATTATGGACAATGCATGATATCAATGTTGTTGCCCAAGAAGACAAAATACCTACAGCATCGAGCACAAAGGGAGCAATAAAGATATGACTCCGAATGGAAAACATACCATTTCCAGAAACGTATTTCTAGCTAGAATTGTTGTCCCTTGTAAAACATACGCCAAAAAGCAAGAAATATCAAATCAACAAGTTGATAGAAGAGCATCGTCATGGGTGCTTGAGACTTCCTCCGTACCATTCTCATTTTAAACCTATAGAACTTGTGTGGGCTAAAATTAAAGGACTGGTGGCAGCTGACAATACTATATTCAAATTGTCTGACGTCAGGATACGAATCCAGTCCGCGCTATTAAATATTGATAAAAGTTACTGGAAAAATGTGAGGACCATGTGTTGAAAGAGGAAGAGGATTATTGGAGAAAGGATGGATTGAATTTTATGCAACCGAGAGCAGTCATCAACCTACTGGAATCGTCCAACACAGATTAAGGTCTGAGCAGATCGCAGACCTTAATCCACGTGCACACCAACTGGGATATTTTGCTACAAATATTCAGAAGAATTGCAGGCCCTAAACATTACAGCATCAGCATAATGTCAATGGCAACAGTTTGTATTCCACAGTGATGAATTTTCAATTCCGCAAGCCCTTAGCGGTGACAAACAACTGTACTGAAAACAAAACAAAAAACAAAACACACACACACACACACACACACACACATACACACACACTAAACGCATTGAATACCAACAGAAGAGTAATATTGCGGTGGAAACTGACATATTGTGGTATAACAAGAAACGTCAGAGCAAACACGTTGTCAAATTAGGAGACAACACACGTGCATACGAATAAATCTATAAACTTCAATGAAACGAGTGTCATGTGGCAAATGACAGTGATGCAACATTCAATTGATGAGTTAGCGCATCAAAGAAGAAGATAAAGAGTGACACAAATGTTGAATATAGTGACACCAACATTGAACGCAATTTAGACGTCATGGTACGACGTCACCTAACGCCGTAACGGCTCAAGCATTAGTTGTGTTCCAGCTTACGAAGTTATAGGATGTGTTTCAATACCAGTCACGGGATTCAAGCCGTTACTAATTCGTAAGTCACCAAAGGTTAAGCATGGTTCCAGTTACGGGCAGCCTGACGACATTGGCCGTTGGAGCTCGATTATGGTGAGCTCCAGTTGAAGGTAGGCAAGCGTAGTTGATTAGCATTACTAGGATACTAGGCGGCTGGCTCTGTTCCCAACACTCTCACTGGTCTATGGAGATGATGCTTGATTGAAGAGCGGGAGTGAATGGTGAGCGAGAATGACTCAAGTCTGAATCAACCCCACACTCATAGCCGTCATCCGATATCAGCTGTGGTAAAATACATCGCAGTTCACTCCACCAGCATATTCGTTGAGTCGTTTTTTTTGGAGTTCAGATAGTTATGCTGTCCTATACCATCATGCCTCAATTTATGCTGTCCTGTACCATAATACCCCAGAGCCACTAGGATCTCGAGATGAACATTGCTGCATTATAGAGCCTGAACTCGTATCTTGGAGAGAGACCAACGTTACCTCTTGACAACGAGGATCAACATCTTGTCGTTAAGAAGAAAGCCCACTACAAAGACACTGACATCTATTATCATAGTGCAAAACAGGTAATCATGTTCCGTCTCTGAACGGTAAACAGCAGAGTAGACAGTCTTTCACGAAGACTCAAAGCGGGTCTGTCACCCATCGGTACGTGTGAACAAACTACACAGACAGCTGAACAGATCCTTAAAAATGGAAACATGATGACTAAATTGCGGTATCATTTCTGGTCACTCCATACGCACATTAACGCACAGCTATTTGGAAGCTTTCACGAACTCAATGTAAAAAGCTAACACGAATACTTGTGTACACATTATTAACCAGCAGTGGAAGAAACAAGAAGAAAATGAGAAAAATAAGGTAATAAATATATTCCTTCTACTTTCCTGTCAATATACAATATATTTACCCCATGGCTCTGTAAATTCTCTGTCTTTACTAATATTACACATTGCACCCCTCTCGGGATTCTCCGTGGTGAAGTGGTCAAGCCGTCTGACTCGGGCTCCGAAGGTTGTATGTTCGATTCCGCGCTGCGTCCTTCATTTCACGTGTGCATTTTTTCGGAGACTCCCGAGGATCGTCGCTGGAGGTACGGAGTTTGCTCTTTGTGCGACGCTTTCCTCGCTGCGGAAAGAAACTGAGCCATATGGGATAAACGTCCGGTGCAGTGCAGCCAACCCTGTCGATTTTAAGCTACTTCTTTCATTGCACCCACTCCCATACGAATCCGGATACTCCTTGTGTGTCATCTGAATTGGCGGGGCTTTCATTACTGTAAACATAAATTTGTTAGCGAGAAATCACTAGTTTTTAAGCAAAACATCAAAGAAATGTGGCCGCTTTCGATGATTTAATTTGTTTTTGGACCTATCAAAGACATATTCCTTGGGTGGGGGTAAATTTAAGACGGCAGGAACAATTTCATAACGATGCAACAGACAGTTTTCAAAATAATTGATCGTGAATGAAGGCATTCTTTGAGGGACATACTATAATGAGAAATGTAAGTGATGATATAAACAGGGAGCTATATGATTCCCTAAATATCGGTGGTCATGACATACCAGAGATTCGGTATGCTGATGATACAGTATTGCTATCCACACCACAGAATGATATAGAAAACCTAATAGCCTCAACCCAATTGCATAGTGAAAATCACAACTTATATCTCAACATGGCAAAAACAAAGATCATGCATACAGATAAAACTACTATGGAGAAAGAAATATATGTTAATGAGGAAAAATTGGAGGTGGTGGTACATTTTGAATATCTTGGGTCATTGATTACCAACAACGGTGACATTATGAAAGAAATTAAACGACGACTATCAATTGATCTTCAAAGACTAAAACAGCTGAATAAATTATGGAGTGGCACAGACAGAACTACAAAAATTAGAATTTTAAGAGCATGCGTTTTTCCGATTGCAACATACGCCTGTGAGACCTGGACACTTATTAAACAAGCTGAACAGCGCATAAATGACTTTGAATATAAATGCTATAGACGAGTAAAGAGTATCTTGGGTAAAGAAAAGAACAAATGTATCCATACTTCAAGAGCTGAATATTGAATAAGGTTGGCTATTAAAGACGATAAACAAAGAAAATTGAAATATTTTGGTCACTTAAAACGTCACGAAAGTTTGGAGAGAACAATAATGGAGGGATATATGCCTGGGAAGATAGAAAGAGGAAGGCCAAAGAGAAGATGGGTGCAGGATGTGGCGGATGCTCCCCAGATGGGTGTATCGGACGCTAGACATCTTACTTATGATCGAGAGGTGTTTCGGAAGATTGTTATAGGAGCGAGGTTCTGAAAAGGACATGCTAATGAATAAATGAATACGTTACTTAAAACAAAGATAATGCATGCAGATACAACTACTATGGAGAAAGAAATATATGTTAATGAGGAAAAATTGGAGATGGTGGAAAATTTCGAATATCTTGGGTCACTGGTCACCAGCAATGGTGACACAATGAAAGAAGTTAAAAGTCGCATATATATTGCCCTTCAAAGACTAGAACAGATGAATACATTGTGGAGAGGGACAGATTCTTCTTCTTCTTCAGCGTTCCGAGCCATTGAGGTTCTATGCTGCAGATACAATCCGTCTCCATTCGTCTCTCTAGTTGACCTTCTCTTGCCAGTCGTTGATTCCAAGTGTTTGTAGGTCTGTATATATATTATCTCTCCACCGTCTTCTTGGTCTACCTCGGGGTCTACGGTCATTTATTTCCTGAGTGTAAGTGAGTTTTGTTTCCCTATTAACTTCCATTCTTTCTATATGCCCCAGCCATTGTAGTCTATTAGCCTTCATGATACCAGTGATTAGCGGGGACTTAAACAGATCATAAATGTCTTTGTTACTTCTTCTTTTCCACTCTTCACTTTGTGTATCTATAATGGGTCCAAAGATGCGTCTTAAAACTTTGTTCTCAAAGGTTTGTAACAAGGCTTCGTCTCCTTTCATTGTACTCCAGGTTTCAGAGCCATACAGCACAACTGGTCTGATCAGTGTTTTGTATATTGTGATTTTGGTGTTATGAGATAGTGCATTTGATTTTAATAGATGTTGTAATGCATAGTATATCTTATTTCCAGAATTGATTCTAGTTTGTATTTCTTCCCTTATGATGTTGGAGCAATTGAAGATTGTACCCAGGTATTTGTATGTTTCCGTTCTTTTAATGGTCATATTATCTATTTGTATGTGGCCAGAGTTTTTTGCCATTCCCTCTCTTGACATTACCATATATTCTGTCTTATCTTGGTTGATAACCAGCTCCATCTGTTGGGCTTTTTCCTTTAAGTGAGTCAATATTTCTAATGTCTTTTGTTCATTTTCCCCTATAATATCTATATCATTTGCATAATCAAGCAGCTTGGATGTTCCTCTAATATCACATTCCTCCTTTACCCTCCTTACAACTTTCTCTAGAGCCAGATTGAAGAGTAGCGGCGATAGTGCATCACCCTGTTTCAAGCCAGATGCTATTTAGAAAGGGTCTGATTTCCTGCCTTTATATGTTACTATATTATAAGTATCTTCCATGCATAGTCTGGTCATGTTGATTAACTTCCTAGATATTCCAAATTCCTGCATAGCATTCCATAGACTATTCCTATGGACACTATCATCAGCGTTTTTAAAATACACAAAAATGTTATGCAGATCTCTTTTATATTCCCAATTTTTCTCGGCTATTTGTCGTAAGATGAATATCTGATCTATTGTTGATCTGTTGTGTCTAAAACCCGCCTGGTAGTCACCTAATATGTCTTCTGAATATGGTTTTAGTCTATTTAGTAATACTGCGGATAGTATCTTATAGCTTGTGGACAGTAGTGATATTCCTCTATAATTTCACTACTGTCCACAAGCTATAAGATACTATCCGCAGTATTACTAAGTAGACTAAAACATATAGATCTACAAAAATTAGATTGTTAAGAGCATGCATCTTTCCCATTGCAACATACGCCTGTGAGACCTGCACACATACTAAACAAGCTGGACAGCGCACAATGCCTTTGAATATAAATGTTATAGACGAGATGAAATATTTTGGTCACTTTAAACGTCACGAAAATTTGGAGAGAACAATAATGGAGTGGTATATGCCTGGGAAGAGAGGAAGAGGAAGGCCAAAAAGAAGATGGGTGCAGGATGTAGCGGATGATCTCTAGATGGGCGTATCGGACGCGGGACATCTTGCTTTTGATCGAGAGGTTTTCCGGGGCGTTGTTTTGGGAGCGAGGTTCTGCACGGAACATGCTACTGAATGAATGAATGAATGAATTTTTTTCGCATTTCCATCCTGTTTTAGGATATTGCGGTCAACACCAGCATCTTTCAGCTGTATGTTGATTCCAAGGCTAGATTACGCTCATCAGCACGCCACGACTTTCTGAGAGACCGGCTCCATATATGCCTTGAATTTATAAATTGCTTATTCATAATTTATCAATGTCTGTATATGTCCCATATATTTTTATGTTATTATATATCCATATTACCTATATATTCTTTATTATGTATAACTTTTCGGTTTGTTGATTTGTGTGTGTGTGTATTTTGTACATATTGATTCCATTATATATATGTATTGCATTTAATCCACACACACACACACACATATATATATATATATATATATATATATATATATATATATATATATATATATATATATATATATATATATATATATATATATATATATGCCACATGGCATGGACGAGACAGGAACACTGAGCTGATCCACGACTCTGGTGATCGAGTGAAATGGCGAATCATGACCGCCCACGCTTTCCGGCATGGCACATGATTGATTGATTGATCAGAGCATTCGGCAAAGATGTTCTTATGAACGTTGTAATATGCTTCATAATTTCGTTCCATCTCTGAAATGAATGTACATTTATTTTCTACGGTGATGACATTATCTTTAATCATTAAATCCCAAAGTTTTTGAAAATTATTATTAACATTTGCTGACTTTAGCCACTTGCCAACAATTGTATTTATGTAAAGAAATCTAAGATCATGTAATGGAATTTTAGTGTGAGAGATTTATAAGAAGATTTATAAGAAGAACGTATCTAAATTAGTCCAATGAAAAGTGAGAACAAGCACGATTTGTTGTTGTTGTTGTTGTTGTTGTTGTTGTTGTTGTTGTTGTTGTTGTTGTTGTTGTTGTTCTTCTTCTTCTTCTTCTTCTTCTTCTTCTTCTTCTTCTTCTTCTTCTTCTTCTTCTTCTTCTTCTTCTTCTTCTTCTTCTTCTTCTTCTTCTTCTTCTTCTTCTCTTCTTCTTCTTTCTTCTTCTTCTTCTTCTTCTTCTTCTTCTTCTTCTTCTTCTTCTTCTTCTTCTTCTTCTTCTTCTTCTTCTTCTTCTTTCGTTCGCTTGAAATATGTCTATAACTGCATTGTTGTCTCTTGTATGAATTTAACTGTCTTTTTTAGTTCACTCAGTAGTCCATAGAGTTTATCTTCCACTGTCATCTCGCTAGGCCAGAAGGTTTGCCTAGACATGTTGTATATTTGGGCAGTCTTGGAGTATGTGCTCAGCTGACTGCGACGCCAATCCACATGTGCACATGGCTGATTCACCAATCTTGAATTTCGTGTACATGTGGTTGCGTAATCTATTGTGTCCTGTCCTGAGGCGCAGAATAATGACTTGTTCTGGCCTGCCATGACGTGGTAGTCATCTTTAGCAGGTTTTGGTGGCTTTCTGACTGATTCTATCATTCTTTTGTTTTTTTTTGGTGGTATGTAACGGGCAAGTCAGGCTGTTCTTCTTTTGCTACTTCCTTAGCCAATCGATCAGCTCTATTGTTTCCAGGTATTCCACAGTGGGATGGTATCGACTGTATGGTGACCTTATGCTGACTGCTAAGGTTGTGGTATATTTTTTAGCAAGCCGTCAACGTCGCTGTGAATATTCCCCGCAATACTATTCAAAGATTACCACCGCAACAGTGCTGGTTTGTTCAGCACTTCTAAAATCCTAAATTTACCACAACAGACTCATTTTCGACGTGATAACCAAAAACTTGAACAGGAAAAAGCAAGTATAAGAAACAGCAACGACCGGTGCATGGCCTCATTGTGATACCACAGACTCGTCGTCGCTAGATTAAGGCCTACTGTGAGTACTGGAAACTGTAACATCTACAATCTCTACACACGTTAGATGAATAATTATTTAGTCGAGAGAGAAAAGGACCAAAAATCAACAGCCAGTGTATTTGGAAACACAACCAAATCTAGGACCTGAAATCTTGGTGTTGACATGTGGTGTTGGAGCCATTCTCAAAAATAATGAAGGTAAACAAAATAATATTATTAATATATGTTATATTAAGCTAGACAGTGAATCCTTTTCAAGAAGTCGGTAAGTGAATGTGTTGTAAACCACGTGATTAGTCCTTAAGAAATTAACTTAGTAAAAACTAAATATTATATTCACTTATCATAGTCATGGTTAAACTGTACATTAGGATAAATCACAGTGAGTTTCTTTTTCTCCCAGGTAAACAACTTATTTAATGTGTAAGCATTAGACCGAGGTTGTGCATTTTAATTCTTAAGGAGTTAAACTAAACCAACAGTGATTTAGTAGTGATTAACTTAATATTTAGGAAGCTAAGAATACTTAGTTCACTCAAAAGAAATTATGTTACATGTGACAACACTGGTAAGAAAAATTGGTGTAATGTATAACAAAAGTACCTGAACACTTGAGATTTAATTAGATTTCTATAGAGATCATAATTGTGTGTTGGGTGAAAGCACCCATGTGGTGAGTCAAATGTATTTTCATTGTTGTTAAACATGTGGATTTATCATTTGTGAGGCACAGAATAATGCTTAATTATCATCCATGCAAACATGAGTATGATGACTGATGAATGATGGGGGGTTGATTGAGATTCCATTGTAATGGCATTGTTGTTGAATCTATGAATTTATCATTTGTAAAGCACATACGTATGCTTAATTGTGTCTGATGAATGATTGGGGAATGTTTGAGATTTCATTGTGATGTCACTGGTGTTAAACATTTAAAGTCATCATTTGGAAATCACATAAGTATAATTACTTATCCTACATGCAAGTATGCCGGTCTCTCTGGCCGAGGGGTTACAACACTTTCTCCGTAATCCCGTTTATCACGCAGAGTCTCGTAGCAGGGCGAGAGCTGGGAGCGGTTTCGACCCCCCCGCTGGTGACTTGCGGGATAACTCAGCCGGCCACTCAGATAGCAATGGCAAACTACTAAGCGTAATCTTGCCAAGAAATCAACATACAGTTGAAAGATGCTGATGTTGACAGCGATGTCCTGTAAAGGATATGTAAAAAAAAATGCAAGTATGAGCATGATTTCTGATGAATGAGAATGAGTGAGATGGAGTGACATGCTAAGAAAGGTATAGGCTAGCAATCAATCTCATGATAGAAGGCAACTTTGATGTGCAACATCCTGTCTATCAGAAGAGAACATGTTCCCATACATAACCCATACACAAATTAATAATTTAGTGCATTCCCGACGCATTACACAACTTTGTATTATATATATATATACACACACACATCACTCATGTTACCATAATCTGGTTTTGTGTCTTAAGCATGACACCACTTTCTATCACATATCACTCATGTAACAATCATAGGGTTATGTGTCCTAAATGACACCACTCTGTATTATATATAACTCAGGTTACAAACATATAGTTTTGTGTGTCCTGGATGATGATGACTGTAATGAAGATAATGATGGTAATGATGATGATTGTAATGATGATAATGATATAATGATAATGATGAGAATTATGATGATGATTGTAATAACAATGATGATGACGATGATAAATGAGGTAAAACCATATTACAGACACGGTGTAAAGGAGGGAATATACTCGCCTTGAACATTTTGATTAGAAAATAATTCACCTGAACACTATGCAAGAATTGATACCATAATGTACTTACATTGTTTATAACCAAATACTCATTGCAGGGGGAATGATTTTAAAACCCTTAATGTATGAGGCCCTTTTCTTTTAATGGAAGAAAAGGTAGAGAAAATAACTAGAAGAGGATGGTGGACATGTTGTCAAATGCCAAATCAATCAAGGTATTACTCAACCTGGAGACCATGATGACAGGCATAGGTGAAGATGAAACTGCACATCTGCTAATCTGAACATTGAACACCTTATAATGGAAGATTGGATGGAGAGCAACCAATTCTGTTGGTGATAACTCATTGAGAACACCAAGACCATCTGTCTCCTTTGTTTAGTTTTCTCTAGGAGCAAGGTTCCTTTGATTGATTTCACTTGTTGTGTTCTTAGGAGTTTACAGCATTTCATTTCTAATGTCATAATGATGATATCATTAGATTTATGATTGATGCTGAGATTTCAGGTTGTGGATAGTTACAGCTAGGTCCAGACCTGGCTTTGTGAATGTAACAGCGTGGCTGAATGTAGTAGCTTGACTGAGTGAGGCAGCTGATATAGTGAGGCCAAATACTACATGCAAGAGGTGCCACTAAACAATAAAGGACAAGTAATCTGAACAACTTAGTCTATTTATAGATGTGAAAATTAAGTGAGCCGGAAAACATTAACCTGGAACAACAAAGAACACCAAAGAATTTAATACTTATAGTTGTACTGACGGATACCACACTGATGGCGATGGATTGTATAGTGTGCACAGCCATGATATAATTATATAAGTAGTAGAGATATACATGATCTTTTTTTATGCTTTGAATGTTGTATTTTTATGACCTTACTGTTCAATAGCGCCATCTAAGTGTAATAAATTTTAAAAAAAAAGAGTTATTGTCTCTTTGAGAGTTCTTGCCATATACCTGGATCAGGCTATGGATGGTAAGAAACACTTTGCACGGCATTAGTTTCAAAAGAATCATAAGTGTGCAAGACGTTTTGGTGCAAGCACAAAAACGTCACGATAAAGTTAGTTAGACTTGAGCTGCCGTCCACGTCGGACATGGTTTCTTGTCACTACAGCATGGCTAATATTATGCCGCTTTGTTTTAGAATAATGTGTTGTTAGGTATAGTTGGAAGTTTCTGTGGAACGACTGCTTTTGTTCTGACATGTCAAGATCGTCATATTAAAATGGATTGTGAGAAGAAAACTATTCAGCGTCGTCTTCTAAAGGTTTGGTTGCAGTGGCCGATTTTGGTCTTCACTTTTTAATTAACGAACAAGGAGAATGAGACAACATATATATATTAAACGAGCCCATCGCTCCTTGGCATGGGGGTTTTCGCAGTGGTAATTATGAACCTGTGATTTATTATTAATTTATGACATATTGGTAACAATTTAACATTCATACAATAGATCGAGCAAATACTCGTGAAGGTCAAGGTCGCATGCAGGATTTTTATCATGACGTCATTATATATAATTTACTCAAGGTGGAATAATCTCTAACACATGGACAAAAGCGTTTAGAACTTAGCATGACATCATTATTTTGGTTGTGTACAACACATCCGGGAAACGATATTCAGTCATCCAACAGTCTGTAGTCTACAGTATGAAGAAAAGGAAATACTGTGTAAACGACAATTACAATTACTGATAGAAAAGATATTGTAACACACTCTCAGAAGAGCATGCTGACAATGAATCAACTGTTTAGTAAGAATTCAGAACGGCAACAGATGGACCTGTGGAATAGAGGGAAGGTGAATTGAAAGACATAGATCGTGAATCTAGAACAGTCACTTAAAGGTTTGTCAAGCTAACATTTAATATATAATATCAAATATATATACTTACCGGCCGTCCTGGAAGTTCACCAGACACGGTAGAATTTGATGACTATTGAATGATATGCTACAACTAATAAGTTGTTTATCAAATTAAACAGAGATTGATTCTGACGCAATCATGTCAACGATTCGATTTCATCTGTTCTTATGGTTTTAATCCAAAGCGCTGTTCATTGAAGGCGAGCTACGTTGAGTAAATTCTTTACAGCATTAATGCCTGAGAAGATACAATTGTGCTTGATGTATCACATATTAGAATTTAACATCTGTCACAGACAGTTAACAGACGAAAATGACTTAAGAACGTTCATACAGCCAATAAGAAGTGTCGGCATTGAAGATTCATTGGTCCACCATTATTTAGTACGTACATTTACTCGAACAAACATTAGATTGGTTGCACTGATGGAGAATTTACACAATTTCCGAACACCTAATTATCTTGATCGTGCACATCTTCAATTTCCATTTGTATTCTCAGATACAGCAAAATATTTCAACGAGAAATTAATTGAGAAATAAACTTTTGAGGTTACATTTGTGTTGAATCGGATGAAAGCGTTCAGTGACACTATACTGTCACGAAATACTCACTTCAACTAGACGTATGTGTTATAAACTTGGTTACGAACGACATGGAAGGGCAAAATAACAGAAACAGACAGGTTGAGAGGGAAGATGTTGATCAACTGTATATGTTAATCAGGGCTATGGTCAGCAGTATTACAACTTATTCATTTAAATCTGCATAGTTTGTGCTCATTTAGTTCGGATGCTGACCTGGTATAACAGGCACTCCGAAAGAGGCAACTACAGATTATCTGATATTAACGTTGTAAAAAAAAAATGCTTAATAAAACGGCATTGAACTGTAAGGGCTACATGTCAGGATTCAATATATTTCAGTTCGCATTTTTCTCTCCGGTTCTTGATCAGTGTTACTGTTATTGGAAAGCTTAAACCTATGTTCTTCAGTACCAACATGTTTGTTGTTACACAGAATGAAACGTCATGAAAGAGAAACAACAGTTGTCAGAGGAGGTCAATATACGCTATTCACCGAGAACATTCGAAAGAAATGTTTTGGAATACGTCAACACAAAATTTAAAGCAATATCAAGTACTTTTAAGTTACGAAGCCACATCAATTACATATACATTTTTCGAAGTACATCGAACTCGGAAAATATCATTAATCATGAATTCTTGGAAACGATGTGTTTTTGGATGAAGTCAAACTGATGCGTGAGCATTGACAATCAATCAAACATTTGAATGAAATCAATTGCATCTTGTTTCTAGACCATGAACCTATGGTTCTCAGAACATTCAAATAATCAAATATTCAAATATTCAAATATTCTTCAAGGTTTGAAAAATCTCGTAAAAGAATTTGACTACAACGAAATTCGATTTTTCAAAACAGTCATAAACAATTCCTATATGCATCCCCCCCCCCCCCCCCCCCCCCCCCAAAAAAAAAAAAAAAAATCAACCTTGAGAAACAGAACTTATGGAAACGTACACTAAACGTCATTAAGAAAAATTACATCTTAAAATATATACTTCACTTGAAACATTGTGAATTGCGTACATGAAACATTCTGAAGTCATAATACAACGAACACTGACTAGTCTACATTCAATCGAGATTAAGCTAAAATCGTGAGCAGATTTTACTGGTTGGTCAAGGCCGAGATACTCAATCATTCATTATCAAATCACGAACTTCTTTGGCTACATTTTCAGATCCGAGGATAGTCCATGCATGTTTCAACTTTGAAGATAATTTTGCCCAAAAATATCGAATCACCAAACCCGCAGATGATTATTCATCCACGTCCATGATGTCAACCGTGCTCCTTTATGTCGAGTCCAGACGAAATTCAGATCAACGTGTTCAGGATAGGCGATAACTTTTCGAGCAGGGCCAATCAGTCGCCCGAATCGATGAGTGGATACAACGCTTTGAGACCTCCTTTATATGGATGTCTGATTACTCAGTCATTACATCAGTTGTCTGTATTGGAATATCGGATACTAGAGGACGACATACCAAACGTCTATGTTAACCATGGATAACAATTCATTTCATCATCATCAAGTGCCGTGCCGGCTGGCGTAGGCGTTCATGGCTCTCCATAGATCTCGGTCTTTGGTTTTCTGGATCAACTCTGCTGCTGATATTCCTCCATGCCACCGTCTCAATCCATCCAGCATCACTTCTCTTGGTCTACCTCTGCCTCTCTTCCCCTCGATCTTTCCAGTTGTTACGATGTTCTCCAATGCCTCTCTTCTCATCACATGACCGAGGAAAGCTGTTTGTCTCTGTCTTATTGTTGTATATAATGTTCTAGTTTCATTAGCCTGTTTCAGGCAGTCGTCGTTAGTTACTCTGGCAGTCCAAGGAATTCGCAACATTCGTCTCAGGAACCACATCTCTGTTGCTTCTAATTTCTTCTTAATTTGTTCATTTACATTCCAAGATTCACTGCCATACAGCAAAACTGGTTCTACATAGCATTTCAGCACTCTCTTTCTTACATTCAGTGACAGTGACTTATTGCATAAGATACTCTTCATTTTATGAAATGCGGCTTTTGCCTGCCCTATTCTGCTCCTAATCTCTGTTGTACATCTTCCATCTGATGTTATAAATGCCCCTAGGTATCTAAAATTATCAACTTGGTTAAGGATTTTCCCTTCTATTTCTATGTCACATTTTGGTGTCACCATTTTCTTTGATATTACCATTGTTACTGTTTTCTTGATATTCAAGTTGAGTCCTTTCCTTGCACTCTCTGTTACTACAACGTCTAATAATTGTTGTAGGTCTGTTGAATTATCCGCCACCAATACTGTGTCATCTGCATAGCGTATATTATTTATATTATAACCTCCAACTAGTATTCCTGGCATCTCTTTGATCTCTCTCATTATTACTTCGCTATACAGGGAGAAAAGATCTGGTGACAAGACACACCCTTGTCGTACTCCTAGCTTTATCTGTTCGTAACTACCCTCTTTATTTCCCATTTTAATTGCTGCTACTTGGTTCCAGTAAATATTCTTTATTATTCTTAAATCTTTTCCATCAGTGTTGATATCTTCCAACATTTTAATCAGTTCATCATGTTTACTTTATCAAATGCCTTAGTATAATCTATGAAGCACAAATATATGTCCCTCTGTTTCTCTATTGACCTTTCTATTAGTGTCCGCAATGTATAAATTGCATTGTTTGTGCCCTTTCCTTCCACAAATCCATACTGTTCTTCACTAATTTCCATTTTTATTTTCTTTTTGGTTCTTCTCATTATGATTCTGAGTAGAAGCTTAGTGATATGGTTTATAAGGTTAATTGTACGAAAATCTTCACAATCAATTGCTCCTGGTCTTTTTGGTATAGCTATAAATACAGATTTCAGCATATCACTGGGTAAATATCCACTGCTGTAAATATCATTCAACATTTTGGTTAATATATCTACTCCAAATTCTCCCAAAACTTCTAATTCTTCTATTGTGATTTCATCTGGCCCAGCTGTTTTTCCTTTCTTCATACGTTTCATAGCGTCAGCGACTTCTTCTTTCAGAATAGGTGGACCTTCTAAGTTACTATCTTCTGTTAATTCTGCCCTTTCTCCTTCATATAATTCTCTTATATACTCATTCCACCTCTTCATTATAGCATCTTCCTCTAATATTATCTTTCCTGTTTTTGATTTCAAACACCCTGTATTTATTCTTATTTTTTTTCCTGTAAGCTCACTGATTTGTCTGTGCATATTTTTTGTATCTTTAATGGAATTTAATTCAATTTTTTTGCATTGCTCGTTTAAACCAACTTTCTTTAGCCTTTCCACATTTATCTTTTATTTCTTTATTTATCTTAGCGTATTCTTGTTTGTCATTTTTATACTGTTTTCTTTTGTCCATCAGGTTTAGATATCTTCATTCATCCATTTTT
>JACEFZ010002225.1:0-77747 GCA_014155875.1 Cepaea nemoralis
TAAGCGCTCCGTCCCCATCCTCAGCAGCCAGGGAAGAGTTCCAACACTAATAGTTCCAGTAGCAATCTCATTATATGTTCGTCTCGCTTTTCCTCTGAGCGTCGATCGTGGGCAGATCCCCTCGTCACACCTCGCTGCCTCATTCTTACCAGACTATGGTGATCCATTTGCTCCTCCGAGAAAAATATTGTTGAGGTGAAAAATAGAATCTGTGATTTTGTATGGATGCGAAACGTGGACAATGAGCAATCAGGTTGAAAAATATTTGTGGAAATGTGATTTGTGAGGAAAATTCAAAGAATACCGTTGACAGACAGATAAACCAAGTCATACAAGAAACAAATGAACATTGTAAACTGATTAGAGAAATTAGACGCAGACGGTCAAAATATTTTGGTAACGGTATGAGAAGAAATAAATTGGAGAATTTGATGTCAACTGGCAAGATCAAGGGAAGGAGAACAAGAGAAGGCAGCGAAGTAAATACCTGGTTGACTTGGCCACGTGGCACGGTCGAGACAAGAACAAGATATACATGATAGTAAGATATGGCGAAACATGACCGTCCACGCTTATCGGCATGACACATTATGATGATGATTAGTGGGACGTTCTTCGTAAGCAATAAGTTTGGCAAACTCTCACACATATACAAGAAGGCGAACACTCTAATGTAAACTAATACTAGAACTACACTCTGCACTCTTGTAGGAAACAATCCTGTGTCAAATTACCCCAGATTGCTTTTCGCTGTTTTTAACCTGCCCACATTAGTATCAGGCTGACTGTTTGTCTGTCCGTTCGTGCGTCCATCATCGACCAACACTCACCTATCTATCTATCTATCCATATATATATATATATATATATATATATATATATATATATATATATATATATATATATATATATATATATATATATATATATATATCATTGGCACCTTGCCGTCTTGACAGACGATAGTTTGTGCTTTAAAAAGGCATAATAACTTTTAACTATGGCGGTAGCGAGTGTGACTGATAAGGCCAATTTGCGCTGTAAATGTCCGTTCACAGTGGGTGCATGTGAACACGTGGTCATTTCCACCATCATGCACCATCTTACGTCTCAAACGCTTGGTGTGTGACTTTTCTGCAATAATTTTCTCCTTTGACTTTATTCCATTTCTGATATTTGCCCTCCATGCAACACGTTCAGCGGCGACTTGCTCCCAATGTGCATTATCAATGCCTGTATCAATCATGTCCCGCTTACACACATCTTTGTATCGTAGTAGAGGCCGACCCTGAGATCTCTTACCCATCTGTAATTCACCAAAAAAGATATCCTTTGGTATTCTACCATCATCCATCCTCCTAAGATGTCCTATCCATCTAAGTCTACGAAGACTGAGCATGGAATAAACTGTCACACAACCTGATCTTTCCAATACTTCAGTATTTGTGATTTTGTCTTGCCACTTAATACCAAGAATTCTTCGCAGACACCGCATATGAAAGCTGTTTAAGTTGTTCTCTTGGTGTGAGTAAGTTGTCCAGGTTTCACTGCCATAGAGAAGAGTACTAAGGACACAGGCTTGATAGACAAGGACTTTTGTTTTGGCAGTAAGCTTCCTGTTCTCCCAGACTCTTTTTCTTAACCTGTTCATTGTTGTTGCTGTGTCAAAGACTCGAACGCAACCCCTCCACCGGGGAGAGCAGTCAACCTCGAGGTGACCAGGAGGTGATACGGTGCCCGAGGGAAGGGCAGGGGAGATGATGAAATGAGAGATGGTTAACCATTCTCTCATGAGACACGCAGGCGTTGTTCAGAGAGTTAGCACTCTGATCACAACAGCATCACGCCTCATGGTAGCCACGGAGAAGTTGAGTGCCCACTCAACATACCACGGCAGCGATCAACGTGCCATGTGAGGTAACACGCACCAAGGTCAAGGTCGATCCGCGTGGTGTGCGACCACGGGATGAGAGAACGTGAGACCGGGGACGGGACTTGTAGTGTGCACATCGTAGAACAGCGATAGGGGTTTTTGTGTAACCAAATAGATAGAAACTTAGCATAGGCGTTAGCAATTAGTGATAGGTAATTCTGTGGCTTTGTGTGTGGGTTTAATAGCGACTGTAATATGCTTGTAGCGAGCCAACGGCAATAAAATGTACCATGTATTTTCCTCGCACACGACTTGCAAGTTTTCTTGTATGGTGTGGGAGAAGTATCCGATGATGCCTGTCAGATGAGTTGTTGACAGGCAAGGATAATTGTGGTGTCAGAAGTGGGATCTGAACCCACGCCCACAAAAGTGGGCCTTACCAATCCGGATGTTGATTTCCTGATCTGGGGATAATTTGCTATTTACCACTGATCCTAGATCTGTAAAATGGTCTACTATCTCTAGTTCAGCGTCGTCAATAAAGATTGATGGTACCCCATGTGCACCTTGTGACATAATCTGTGTCTTCTTTTTGCTAATTGTTAAACCAAATTCAGAACAAGCATTGGAGAATGCAGATAGTAGACATTGCAATTCTTCCTCAGAGTGGGTCGTAACTGCAGCATCATCTGCAAAAAGCAACTCTCTGATCAGTACCCTCCTAATTTTGGTCTTAGCCTTCAATCTCTGAGCATTGTAGAGGCCGCCATCTCTCTCTCTCTCTCTCTCTCTCTCTATATATATATATATATATATATATATATATTATATATATATATATATATATATATATATATATATATATATATATATCCATCCATCTATCAAACCCCCTCACATACATGCATCCACCAGTCCATCAATCCATCCATCCATCCATCCCCCATCCATCTATCCACACTCATCTATCTATCCATCCATCCATCCATCCATCCATCCCTCCATCTATCTATCCATCCATCCATCCACCTACATAATTGCCAAACAACCTACCTATCTTTCTGACTGCCCGTCTGTCAGTCTATCTATCTGTTTGTCTGTCTCCTTATTTATTCTCTCTCTCTCTCTCTCTCTCTCTCTCTCTCTCTCTCTCTCTCTCTCTCTCTCTCTCTCTATATATATATATATATATATATATATATATATATATATATATATATATATATATATATATATATCTATATATATATATATCTATAAAACAGAGTGTATGTGGCTTTGTGTGTTTGTGGGGATTTATGTATTGGATGCGTTCGATAACGGTACATCCGATTGAGATGAAATTTTCTACACGTCTTCCTTTCATTCCTGTGCAACCGACTATAATAGTTTCTTAGTGTAAAATCTTCTACTTATTTAATAACAGTTACTTTTCCATTTTCATTATATAATGTCTATATAGCAGGGGGACTTCACTCTAGAAAAGTTATTTCAAGGGGCATAACTTTTAATAACATTTCTGTCAAACTGTCATTTACTGCCAATATAGTACCTTGCGGTGTATGGCAGAGGGGTCTTTGAAATAACATTTCTATATACTTTATAGTCATATTGTTGGAGTTACTTGCACTATTATTAAACTCTTTGTCTATAGTTATTTTTAGGCATATGAGTTATAATAAATAATGATATAATCTTTAAGGCATTTTTAAAGTTTGCATAAAAATAATGCATAATGCATAACATTGTAACCCATCTATTTCTGCTTACAAAACTTATCAACTGTCATGTCGGTGAATAAAAACAGTTTTCATTAAAAATAATGAATGGTGTGTGGAAGGACATTCTTTTAAGTTACTGTTTACAGGCGAAACCACGCCGGGTCAGATAGATAGACAGACAGACAGATAGTCGGGAACGGAAGCTTATTTGACTACTTATATGAATGAATTAAATGACATGCTCCCCACCAGGGACTGGGTGAAGCCAGGCCGGGTCAGACAGACAGACAGATAAACAGACAGTCGGGAACGGGAGAGCTTATATGACTAAGTATATGAATTAAATGAGATGCTCCCCACCAGGGACTGTGTGAAGCCGGGCCGGGACAGACAGACAGACAGATAGACAGACAAACAGATAGTCGGGAACGGGAGAGCTTATATGACTAAGTATATGAATAAAATGAGATGCTCCCCACCAGGGACTGGGTGAAGCCGGGTCAGACAGACAGACAGACAGATAGTCGGGAACGGGAGAGCTTATATGACTACTTATATTAATTAAATGACATGCTCCCCTCCAGGGACTGGGTGAAGCCGGGCCGGGTCAGCCAGACAGACAGACAGACAAACAAGCAGACAGACAGACTGATAGATAGATAGATCCCCTCCAGGGCCTGGGCGAAGCCGGGCCGGGTCAGCTAGTGTATATATATATATATATATATATATATATATATATATATATATATATATATATATATATATATATATATATATATATATATAGCCTTAGATTGAATACTTCAAGATATATGAGAGTAGACGGAAAGGACATCAGATTTATTATTAACTTGTACTGGGAACAAGTGGCGTCAATTATATGCGAAAATTATTATTCGACGCCCATAGAGATAAAAAGAATAGTACGTCAGAGATGTGAGTTGTCTCCAAACCTCTTCAATCTGTACACATAAATAATTTTTAAACAAGTGCAACTGCCTGGGCTTAACATCAATGAAAGAATTATAAACAAGAATATATATTATATACACAGAATCGTAACACGGCAATCATCATCATCATCAAGTGCCGTGCAGGCTGGCGTAGGCGTTCATGGCTCGCCACAGATCTCGGTCTTTGGTGTTCTGGATCAACTCTGCTGATGATATTCCTCCATGTCGCCGTCTCAATCCACCCAGCATCGTTTTTCTTGGTCTGCCTCTGCCTCTCTTCCCCTCGATCTTTCCAGTTGTCACGTTGTTCTCCAATGCCTCTCTTCTCATCACATGACCAAAGAAAGCTGTTTGTCGCTTCTTATTGTTGTATATAGTGTTCTAGTTTCATTAGCCTCTTTCAGGCAATCGTTGTTAGTTACTCTGGCAGTCCAAGGAATTCACAACATTTGTCTTAAAAATCACTTCTCTGTTGTTTCTAAGTTCTTCCTAATTTGTTCATTTACATTCCAAGATTAGCTGCCATACATCAAAACTGGTTCTATATAGCATTTTAACACTATCTTTCTTACATTCATTGATAGCGACTTATTGCATAAGATACTCTTCATTTTCTGAAATGCGGCTTTTGCCTGCCTTATTCTGCTCTTAATCTCTTTTGTACATCTTCCATCTGATGTTATAAGTGCTCGAAGGTATTTAAAATTATTCACTTGACTATACTGTGCTACTAGCAGAAAGCTAGCAAGCGTTACAAAGCCTAGTGGAACAAGTAAACAGACATAGTGCAGAAAGTAGCTTAGATTTAAAAAAACAAAACGAAAACTATGATAATTAGCAGTGGAAAGGTAAGGTCATCAATGAACATCACAGTAAACGTGGAGATACTAGAACAAGTAACACGTTTCTCCTATCTTGAACATGTTTTAACAGATAATGGCAGAAGTGAAATAGAAATCAAAAAGAGGAATGGCCAAAAATGCTTTCAGCAGCATGAAATCAGTATTAACATCTAGAGAAATTAAAACGCATTAACAATTAGAATTATCAAATGTTACGTATATTCAAAACAACTGTATGGCGCAGAAGCCTAGACATTGAACAAGCAACTAGAAAGTCGGATAGAGATCCTGGAGATGTGGATATGCAGAAGAATATGTCGTATTTCATGGAAACAAAAATAATCAAATGCAGCGGTTCTAGAAAAACTGGGAATGAAGAGAGAGTTGATGAAAGAAATAAAGAGGAGGCAAGTGACATATATTTTGGTGATGTTATTGGCACCTTTCCGTCTTGACAGACGATAGTTTGGTACATTGTGCTTTAAAAAGGCTTAATAACTACGATCCATGGCGGTGGCGAGTGTGGCTGGTATGGCCAATTCTTGCTGCAAATGTTTGCCCACAGTAGGTGCATGTGAAAACATGGTCATTTCCACCATTTTGCACCATCTTACGTCTCTCACGCTCTGTGTGTGCTTTATCTGCAATCATTTTCTCCTTTGTCTTTATTCCGTTTCTGATAGTTGCCCTCCATGCAACACGTTCAGCGGCGACGTGCTCCCAATGTGCATTATCAATGCCTGTATCAATCATGTCCCGCTTACACACATCTTTGTATCGTAGTAGAGGCCGACCCTGAGATCTCCTACCAGTCTGTAATTCACCAAAAAAGATGTCCTTTGGTATTCTACCATCATCCATCCTCCTAACGTGTCCTATCTATCTAAGTCTACGAAGACTGAGCATGGAATACACCGTCACACAACCTGATCTTTCCAATACTTCAGTATTTGTGATTTGTCTTGCCACTTAATACCAAGTATTCTTCGCAGACACCGCATATGAAAGCTGTTTAAACGTTTCTCTTGGCGTGAGTAAGTTGTCCAGGTTTCACTGCCATAAAGAAGAGTACGAAGGACACAGGCTTGGTAGACGAGGACTTTTGTTTTGGCAGTAAGCTTCCTGTTCTCCCAGACTCTTTTTGCTAACATGTTCATTGTTGTTGCTGCCTTGCCAATCCTGATGTTGATTTCCTGATCGAGGGATAATTTGCTATTTACCTCAGATCCTAGATATGTAAAATGGTCTACTATCTCCAGTTCGGCGTCGTCAATAAAGATTGATGGTACACCATGTGCACCTTGTGACATAATCTGTGTCTTCTTTTGTTAATTGTTAAACCAAATTCAGAACAAGCATTGGAGAATGCAGATAGTAGATGTTGTAATTCTTCCTCAGAGTGGGTCGTAATCGCAGCATCATCCACAAAAAGCAACTCTCTGATTAGTACCCTGCTAATTTTGGTCTTGGCCTTCAATCTCTGAGCATTATAGAGGCCACCATCTGAGCGTGAGTGAATGTATATACCATCATCCTGATCAATAAAGGCATATTTCAGTAGAAGTGAAAAGTATATCCCAAAGAGGGTGGAGGCTAGCACACAGCCTTGCTTAACTCCACTCTTGATTTCAAACTCTTCTGAAGTTGAGCCATCAAACTTGATTATACCCTTCATGCCTGTGTGGAACGATTCCACAATGGATAGAAGAGTTGGTGGGCAGCCAATCTTCTTTAGTGCTTTGAACAGACCCTCACGACTGACCAAATCGAATGCCTTTGTGAGGTCGATGAAGGCAATAAACAGTGGCTGATTTTGTTCCCGGCATTTTTCTTGCATCTGTCGCAATGAGAATATCATATCAATGGTAGACCGGTTCTGACGGAATCCACACTGTGATTCGGGGTAGACTTGATCTCCCAGGACTTGAAGTCTGTGCAGGACAATTCTGGCAAATACTTTGGTGATGTTAAAAGACATAATACTCTTATAAAATTCATACTGGATGGCAAGGTTAAGGGTAAGCGAGCAAGGGGTAGACAACGATACAAGTGGGAAGACAACATCAAGAGATGGGCGAACATCAGCCTGACAGAATGTACAGTCATGGCGGGAGACGGACAGTGTTGGAGATCCTTTGTAGCCAGTCTTCATTGTGGAGTCGGCATCTGATTAATTAATTGATTGAGCTTGAATAAGAAAAAAGACCGAAGTCATTGCAATATCAAAGAAACAGATAGTGCCTAAATATAGAAATACAGTAAAGAAGGCTATTTTGCTGCAAGTGCAGAAATTTGGATATCTAGACACATGGATAACAAACACCAGACGGAAGACGCATCAAAGAGATAAAGAACAGAATAGGACAATCAAATACTTAATTCTATTAAATGGAGAACATTTAATGCGATAAGTCCTAGTCATTGGAATTAAGAAAAAATCATTCTTGCATGTTACTTAGAACCAGTTCTAACATACGGCTGCGAATAATGGGCAATTAGTAAACTGTCGAAAAACTCCTCAGAAGCCTTGGAGATGAGGTTTTATAGAAGAAGGCGGAACATTTCTTGGACAGCCAAAATAAGAAATCTAGGCATTTTGAGTAAAGCCAAGACACAAAGAAGACTAATCACAAACATCAGAAAGAGGCAATCTTTATTGTTGGCTACATTATGGAAAGACAAAATCTGGAACATCTTGTGATAACTAGAAAGATTTGTAGACAGAAAAATAGAGAAAGACAGCGAGAGAAAATTCTAGGCAGTCTTGTGTCATTCCACGAAATGAGTCAGCACACGAATTAATACATACCGTTGAACGTGGCAAGATGTGGAGAAACATGATCGCCCACGTCAGTCGTCAACGCACTAAATGATGATCGTCTGATGATCGTCCGCCCATTTCTGGCAGTTCGTGCCTACCTTACTCTAGCTCGATACCTTGACATCTCCGGCAACCAATTTCCTTGTATCTACGCATCAATCACCGTGTTATCCTATTACGCAATGATTTGTGTTTAAAACTGACGACTATTAGTACATATTTACTTAAATGTGGACGGTAATCTATCCACCGATCTGTCCGCCTTTCTGCATGTATTGGCTCCGCCTATCTCGCGTCCCCGATGTTGTGGGTTCGATTCTGGACTCTGTTCCGTCCACGCGTGAACATTTTCTCGGTGACTCCTGGGGGTCGTCGCTGGAGCTACGGAGTTCGTACTTTGTGGGACGCTTTCGACGGATCAGCCCGTGGAAAGACACCGAGCTATATGGGATAAAACCTGGCGCAATGAAGGTTATCCTCTCGCCTTTAAACTAAAACTGATGTATTGGCTACGATGTCTGTCTCTTCTACTTGATTAGCTCTCCATTCCCCAATGGGACATAGGCCCTCAACCAACTCACTCCAAGGCCTTGGAGTTCATGACTGGTCGGATTTTGAGGCTAAAATGTTTCTACGGGATGAGAAAGCCAGCCCCAAGCCCAACCATCCCTCGCGCCTCTTACGACCTGTATGTAGGTTACGATGTGATGTTATTCTTTGTCCCCCTTAATGGTACAGGCAATACATGGCATGCCTGGTATGTTGATGGGTTCATATTCTTTGCTTTAATTTAGGATTCCGTTAACAGACATACAAAGCCGCCTTAGTCGCCTCTTACGACATGCATGCTTCCCTTAGGGTGCCGGTAAAACACGGTGGATATGTTTATCTAGTGATCTTTATATTCTGCAGATTCTGGCAACGCCGAAAAAGTGTTTGCGATGGACCAGACAACCTGTGACATAATTCTTATTAGACCTGTGAGCTATGCTAAAACACCTGCCTATCCGTTGACCTTCAAAGCTTTCAACTTTCCGAGCGACAAAGATTTCACGACTGCCACGGGGACAGTGAACGTAACAGCAGTCAACGTATACCCTCCGGTACATACTTCCCTTATTTTGGCTCATTGTACTTTTCCATTTCCTGATGTAGTGTTGTTTCCGTGAATTCATCCTTACTGTGCAATCTCTTAGATAATTTTACTAATAGAGAATAACACAAATAATTGCTGTGTATTGTTCTGTTTAATATGTTTGGTGTAGTAATGTTGTGTTTAATATGCTTGGTGTAGTATTGTTGTGTTTAATATGTTTGGTGTAGTATTGTTGTGTTTAATATGTTTGGTGTAGTAATGTTGTGTTTAATATGTTTGGTGTAGTATTGTTCTGTTTAATATGTTTGGTGTAGTAATGTTGTGTTTAATATGCTTGGTGTAGTATTGTTGTGTTTAATATGTTTGGTGTAGTATTGTTGTGTTTAATATGTTTGGTGTAGTAATGTTGTGTTTAATATGTTTGATGTAGTAATGTTGTGTTTAATATTTGTGATGCAGTAATGTTCTGTTTAATATGTTTGGTGCAGTATTGTTGTGTTTAATATGTTTGGTGTAGTAATGTTGTGTTTAATATTTGTGATGCAGTAATGTTCTGTTTAATATGTTTGGTGTAGTATTGTTGTGTTTAATATGTTTGGTGTAGTAATGTTCTGTTTAATATGTTTGGTTCAGTATTGTTCTGTTTAATATGTTTGGTGCAGTATTGTTGTGTTTAATATGTTTGGTGTAGTAATGTTCTGTTTAATATGTTTGGTTCAGTATTGTTCTGTTTAATATGTTTGGTGCAGTAATGTTGTGTTTAATATGTTTGGTGCAGTAATGTTGTGTTTAATATGTTTGGTGCAGTATTGTTGTGTTTAATATGTTTGGTGCAGTATTGTTGTGTTTAATATGTTTGGTGCAGTAATGTTGTGTTTAATATGTTTGGTGCAGTAATGTTGTGTTTAATATGTTTGGTGCAGTATTGTTGTGTTTAATATGTTTGGTGTAGTATTGTTGTGTTTAATATGTTTGGTGTAGTAATGTTCTGTTTAATATGTTTGGTTCAGTATTGTTCTGTTTAATATGTTTGGTGCAGTATTGTTGTGTTTAATATGTTTGGTGCAGTATTGTTGTGTTTAATATGTTTGGTGTAGTAATGTTCTGTTTAATATGTTTGGTTCAGTATTGTTCTGTTTAATATGTTTGGTGCAGTAATGTTGTGTTTAATATGTTTGGTGCAGTATTGTTGTGTTTAATATGTTTGGTGTAGTATTGTTGTGTTTAATATGCTTGGTGCAGTATTGTTGTGTTTAATATGTTTGGTGTAGTATTGTTGTGTTTAATATTTGTGATGCAGTAATGTTCTGTTTAATATGTTTGGTGTAGTATTGTTCTGTTTAATATGTTTGGTGTAGTATTGTTCTGTTTAATATGTTTGGTGTAGTATTGTTGTGTTTAATATGTTTGGTGCAGTATTGTTCTGTTTAATATGTTTGGTGTAGTATTGTTCTGTTTAATATGTTTGGTGTAGTAATGTTGTGTTTAATATGTTTGGTGCAGTATTGTTGTGTTTAATATGTTTGGTGTAGTATTGTTCTGTTTAATATGTTTGGTGTAGTATTGTTCTGTTTAATATGTTTGGTGTAGTATTGTTGTGTTTAATATGTTTGGTGCAGTATTGTTCTGTTTAATATGTTTGGTGTAGTATTGTTCTGTTTAATATGTTTGGTGTAGTATTGTTGTGTTTAATATGTTTGGTGTAGTATTGTTGTGTTTAATATGTTTGGTGCAGTATTGTTGTGTTTAATATGTTTGGTGTAGTATTGTTCTGTTTAATATGTTTGGTGTAGTATTGTTCTGTTTAATATGTTTGGTGCAGTATTGTTGTGTTTAATATGTTTGGTGCAGTATTGTTGTGTTTAATATGTTTGGTGTAGTATTGTTCTGTTTAATATGTTTGGTGTAGTATTGTTCTGTTTAATATGTTTGGTGCAGTATTGTTCTGTTTAATATGTTTGGTGCAGTATTGTTGTGTTTAATATGCTTGGTGCAGTATTGTTGTGTTTAATATGTTTGGTGCAGTATTGTTGTGTTTAATATTTGTGATGCAGTAATGTTCTGTTTAATATGTTTGGTGTAGTAATGTTCTGTTTAATATGTTTGGTTCAGTATTGTTCTGTTTAATATGTTTGGTGATTGTTGTGTTTAATATGTTTGGTGCAGTATTGTTGTGTTTAATATGTTTGGTGATTGTTGTGTTTAATATGTTTGGTGCAGTATTGTTGTGTTTAATATGTTTGGTGTAGTATTGTTGTGTTTAATATGTTTGGTGCAGTATTGTTGTGTTTAATATGTTTGGTGTAGTATTGTTGTGTTTAATATGTTTGGTGCAGTATTGTTGTGTTTAATATGTTTGGTGCAGTATTGTTCTGTTTAATATGTTTGGTGCAGTATTGTTGTGTTTAATATGTTTGGTGTAGTATTGTTGTGTTTAATATGTTTGGTGCAGTATTGTTGTGTTTAATATGTTTGGTGTAGTATTGTTGTGTGTAATATGTTTGGTGTAGTATTGTTGTGTGTAATATGTTTGGTGTAGTATTGTTGTGTGTAATATGTTTGGTGTAGTATTGTTGTGTGTAATATGTTTGGTGCTAGTATTGTTGTGTTTAATATGTTTGGTGTAGTATTGTTGTGTTTAATATGTTGGTGTAGTATTGTTGTGTGTAATATGCTTGGTGTAGTATTGTTGTGTTTAATATGTTTGGTGTAGTATTGTTGTGTTTAATATGTTTGGTGTAGTATTGTTGTGTGTAATATGTTTGGTGTAGTATTGTTGTGTGTAATATGTTTGGTGTAGTATTGTTGTGTGTAATATGTTTGGTGTAGTATTGTTGTGTGTAATATGCCTGGTGCAGTATTGTTGTGTTTAATATGTTTGGTGTAGTATTGTTGTGTGTAATATGTTTGGTGTAGTATTGTTTGTGTTAATATGTTTGGTGTAGTATTGTTGTGTGTAATATGTTGGTGTAGTATTGTTGTGTTTAATATGTTTGGTGTAGTATTGTTGTGTTTAATATGTTTGGTGTAGTATTGTTGTGTGTAATATGTTTGGTGTAGTATTGTTGTGTGTAATATGTTTGGTGTCAGTATTGTTGTGTGTTAATATGTTTGGTGTAGTATTGTTGTGTTTAATATGTTTGGTGCAGTATTGTTGTGTTTAATATGTTTGGTGTAGTATTGTTGTGTGTAATATGTTTGGTGTAGTATTGTTGTGTGTAATATGTTTGGTGTAGTATTGTTGTGTTTAATATGTTTGGTGTAGTATTGTTGTGTTTAATATGTTTGGTGTAGTATTGTTGTGTGTAATATGTTTGGTGTAGTATTGTTGTGTTTAATATGTTTGGTGTAGTATTGTTGTGTTTAATATGTTTGGTGTAGTATTGTTGTGTTTAATATGTTTGGTGTAGTATTGTTGTGTGTAATATGTTTGGTGTAGTATTGTTGTGTGTAATATGTTTGGTGTAGTATTGTTGTGTGTAATATGCCTGGTGCAGTATTATTGTGTTTAATATGTTTGGTGTAGTATTGTTGTGTTTAATATGTTTGGTGCAGTATTGTTGTGTTTAATATGTTTGGTGTAGTATTGTTGTGTGTAATATGTTTGGTGTAGTATTGTTGTGTTTAATATGTTTGGTGCAGTATTGTTGTGTTTAATATGTTTGGTGTAGTATTGTTGTGTGTAATATGTTTGGTGTAGTATTGTTGTGTGTAATATGTTTGGTGTAGTATTGTTGTGTGTAATATGTTTGGTGTAGTATTGTTGTGTTTAATATGTTTGGTGCAGTATTGTTGTGTTTAATATGTTTGGTGTAGTATTGTTGTGTTTAATATGTTTGGTGCAGTATTGTTGTGTGTAATATGTTTGGTGCAGTATTGTTGTGTGTAATATGTTTGGTGCAGTATTGTTGTGTTTAATATGTTTGGTGCAGTATTGTTGTGTTTAATATGTTTGGTGCAGTATTGTTGTGTGTAATATGTTTGGTGCAGTATTGTTGTGTGTAATATGTTTGGTGCAGTATTGTTGTGTTTAATATGTTTGGTGCAGTATTGTTGTGTTTAATATGTTTGGTGCAGTATTGTTGTGTTTAATATGTTTGGTGCAGTATTGTTGTGTTTAATATGTTTGGTGTAGTATTGTTGTGTTTAATATGTTTGGTGCAGTAATTGTTGTGTTTAATATGTTTGGATGCAGTATTGTTGTGTGTAATATGTTTGGTGCTAGTATTGTTGTGTGTAATATGTTTGGATGCAGTATTGTTGTGTTTAATATGTTTGGATGCAGTATTGTTGTGTTTAATATGTTTGGTGCAGTAATTGTTGTGTTTAATATGTTGTGATGCAGTATTGTTCTGTTTAATATGTTTGGTGCAGTATTGTTGTGTTTAATATGTTTGATGCTAGTAATTGTTGTGTTTAATATGTTTGGATGCAGTAATTGTTCTGTTTAATATGTTTGGTGTAGTATTGTTGTGTTTAATATGTTTGGTGCTAGTATTGTTGTGTTTAATATGTTTGGTGTAGTATTGTTCTGTTTAATATGTTTGGTGTAGTATTGTTCTGTTTAATATGTTTGGTGTAGTATTGTTCTGTTTAATATGTTGGTGCTAGTATTGTTGTGTTTAATATGTTTGGTGTAGTATTGTTCTGTTTAATATGTTTGGTGCTAGTATTGTTGTGTTAATATGTTTGGTGCAGTATTGTTCGTGTTTAATATGTTTGGTGCAGTATTGTTCTGTTTAATATGTTTGGTGCTAGTATTGTTGCTGTTTAATATGTTTGGTGTAGTATTGTTGTGTTTAATATGTTTGATGTCAGTATGTGTGTTTAATATGTTTGATGCAGTATGTTTGTTGTAATATGTTTGGTGCAGTATTGTTGTGTTTAATATGTTTGGTGCAGTATTGTTGTGTTTAATATGTCTGGTGCAGTATTGTTGTGTTAATATGTTTGGTGGCAGTATTGTTGTGTGTAATATGTCTGGGTGCAGTATTGTTGTGTTTAATATGTTTGGTGCAGTATTGTTGTGTTTAATAGTTTGGTGCAGTATTGTTCGTGTTTAATTATGTTTGGTGCAGTATTGTTGTGTGTAATATGTTTGGTGCAGTATTGTTGTGTTTAATATGTTGGTGCAGTATTGTTTGTTTAATATGTTTGGTGCAGTATTGTTGTGTTTATATGTTTGGTGCAGTATTGTTGTGTTTAATATGTTTGGTGCAGTATTGTTGTGTTTATTATGTTTGGTGCAGTATTGTTGTGTTTAATATGTTTGGTGCAGTATTGTTGTGTTTAATATGTTTGGTGCAGTATTGTTGTGTTTAATATGTTTGGTGCAGTATTGTTGTGTGTAATATGTTTGGTGCAGTATTGTTGTGTTTAATATGTTTGGTGCAGTATTGTTGTGTTTAATATGTTTGGTGCAGTATTGTTGTGTGTAATATGTTTGGTGCAGTATTGTTGTGTGTAATATGTTTGGTGCAGTATTGTTGTGTTTAATATGTTTGGTGCAGTATTGTTGTGTTTAATATGTTTGGTGCAGTATTGTTGTGTGTAATATGTTTGGTGCAGTATTGTTGTGTTTAATATGTTTGGTGCAGTATTGTTGTGTGTAATATGTTTGGTGCAGTATTGTTGTGTGTAATATGTCTGGTGCAGTATTGTTGTGTGTAATATGTTTGGTGCAGTATTGTTGTGTTTAATATGTTGGTGCAGTATTGTTGTGTTTAATTATGTTTGGTGGCAGTATTGTTGTGTTTAATATGTTTGGTGCAGTATTGTTGTGTGTAATATGTTTGGTGCAGTATTGTTGTGTGTAATATGTTTGGTGCAGTATTGTTGTGTTTAATATGTCTTGATGCAGTATTGTTGTGTGTAATATGTTTGGTGCAGTAGTGTTGTGTGTAATATGTTGGTGCAGTATTGTTGTGTTTAATATGTTGGATGCTAGTATTGTTGTGTGTAATATGTTTGGTGCAGTATTGTTGTGTTAATATGTTGGTGCAGTATTGTTGTGTTTAATATGTTTTGGTGCAGTATTGTTGTGTTTAATATGTTTGGTGCAGTATTGTTGTGTGTAATATGTTTGGTGTCAGTATTGTTGTGTGTAATATGTTTGGTGTAGTATTGTTGTGTGTAATATGTTTGGTGCAGTATTGTTGTGTGTAATATGTTTGGTGCAGTATTGTTGTGTTTAATATGTTTGGTGCAGTATTGTTGTGTGTAATATGTTGGTGCAGTATTGTTGTGTGTAATATGTTTGGTGTAGTAATGTTGTGTTTAAATTTCTGGTGCAGTACTGTTGTGTTATTATGTTTGGTGCAGTATTGTTGTGTGTATTATGTTGGGTGCAGTATTGTTGTGTTTAATATGTTGGTGTAGTATGTTGTGTGTAATATGGTTTGGTGTAGTACTGTTGTTTTAATACTGTTTGGTGCAGTACTGTTGTGTTTATTATGTTTGGGCGTATTGTTGTGTTTAAATATGTTTGGTGTAGTATTGTTGTGTTTAATATGTTTGGTGCAGTATTGTTGTGTTTAATATGTTTGATGTAGTATGTTGTGTGTATTATGTTTGGGTGTAGTATTGTTGGGTTATATGTTTGATGCAGTATTGTTGTGTTTATTATGTTTGGTGTAGTATTGTTGTGTTAATATGTTTGGTGTAGTATTGTTGTGTTTATATGTTGGTGTCGTATTGTTGTGTTTATATGTTTGGTGTATTGTTGTGTTAATATGTTTGGTGAGTATTGTTGTGTGTAATATGTTTGGTGTAGTATTGTTGTGTGTAATATGTTTGGTGTAGTATTGTTGTGTTTAATATGTTTGGTGTAGTATTGTTGTGTTTAATATGTTTGGTGTAGTATTGTTGTGTGTAATATGTTTGGTGTAGTATTGTTGTGTGTATATGTTTGGTGCAGTATTGTTGTGTGTAATATGTTTGGTGTCAGTATTGTTGTGTGTAATATGTTTGGTGTCAGTATTGTTGTGTGTAATATGTTTGGTGTAGTATTGTTGTGTGTAATATGTTTGGTGCAGTATTGTTGTGTGTAATATGTTGGTGTAGTATTGTTGTGTGTAATATGTTTGGTGTAGTATTGTTGTGTGTAATATGTTTGATGTAGTATTGTTGTGTTAATATGTTGGTGTAGTATTGTTTGTGTGTAATATGTTTGTGTCAGTATTGTTGTGTGTAATATGTTTGGTGTAGTATTGTTGTGTGTAATATGTTTGGTGTAGTATTGTTGTGTGTAATATGTTTGGTGTAGTATGTTTGTGTGTAATATGTTTGGTGTAGTATTGTTGTGTGTTAATATGTTGGTGTAGTATTGTTGTGTGTAATATGTTTGGTGTAGTATTGTTGTGTGTAATATGTTGGTGTAGTATTGTTGTGTGTAATATGTTTGGTGTAGTATTGTTGTGTTTAATATGTTTGATGTAGTATTGTTGTGTTTAATATGTTTGGTGTAGTATTGTTGTGTGTAATATGTTTGGTGTAGTATTGTTGTGTGTAATATGTTTGGTGTAGTATTGTTGTGTGTAATATGTTTGGTGTAGTACTGTTGTGTTTAATATGTTTGATGTAGTATTGTTGTGTTTAATATGTTTGGTGTAGTATTGTTGTGTGTAATATGTTTGGTGTCAGTACTGTTGTGTTTAATATGTTTGTATGTAGTATTGTTGTGTGTAATATGTTTGGTGTAGTATTGTTGGTGTAATATGTTTGGGTGTAGTATTGTGTGTGTAATATGTTTGGTGTAGTATTGTTGTGTTAATATGTTTGGTGTAGTACTGTTGTGTTTAATATGTTTGGTGTAGTATTGTTGTGTGTAATATGTTTGGTGTAGTATTGTTGTGTGTAATATGTTTGGTGTAGTATTGTTGTGTGTAATATGTTTGGTGTAGTATTGTTGTGTTTAATATGTTTGGTGTAGTATTGTTGTGTGTAATATGTTTGGTGTAGTACTGTTGTGTTTAATATGTTTGATGTAGTATTGTTGTGTTTAATATGTTTGGTGTAGTACTGTTGTGTTTAATATGTTTGGTGTAGTAATGTTGTGTGTAATATGTTTGATGTAGTATTGTTGTGTGTAATATGTTTGGTGTAGTATTGTTGTGTGTAATATGTTTGATGTAGTATTGTTGTGTTTAATATGTTTGGTGTAGTATTGTTGTGTGTAATATGTTTGGTGTAGTATTGTTGTGTGTAATATGTTTGATGTAGTATTGTTGTGTTTAATATGTTTGGTGTAGTAATGTTGTGTGTAATATGTTTGGTGTAGTATTGTTCTGTTTAATATGTTTGGTGTAGTATTGTTGTGTGTAATATGTTTGGTGTAGTATTGTTGTGTTTATATGTTTGGTGTAGTATTGTTGTGTTTAATATGTCTGGTGCAGTATTGTTGTGTGTAATATGTTTGGGTGTAGTATTGTTGTGTTTAATATGTTGGTGTAGTATTGTTGTGTGTAATATGTTTGGTGTAGTATTGTTGTGTTTAATATGTTTGGTGTAGTATTGTTGTGTGTAATATGTTTGGTGTAGTATTGTTGTGTGTAATATGTCTGGTGCAGTATTGTTGTGTTTAATATGTTTGGTGTAGTATTGTTGTGTTTAATATGTTTGGTGTAGTATTGTTGTGTGTAATATGTTTGGTGTAGTATTGTTGTGTTTAATATGTTTGGTGTAGTATTGTTGTGTGTAATATGTTTGGTGTAGTATTGTTGTGTGTAATATGTCTGGTGCAGTATTGTTGTGTTTAATATGTTTGGTGTAGTATTGTTGTGTGTAATATGTCTGGTGCAGTATTGTTGTGTTTAATATGTTTGGTGTAGTATTGTTGTGTTTAATATGTTTGGTGTAGTATTGTTGTGTGTAATATGTTTGGTGTAGTATTGTTGTGTTTAATATGTTTGGTGTAGTATTGTTGTGTTTAATATGTTTGGTGTAGTATTGTTGTGTTTAATATGTTTGGTGTAGTATTGTTCTGTTTAATATGTTTGGTGTAGTATTGTTGTGTGTAATATGTTTGGTGTAGTATTGTTGTGTTTAATATGTTTGGTGTAGTATTGTTGTGTTTAATATGTTTGATGTAGTATTGTTGTGTTTAATATGTTTGGTGTAGTATTGTTGTGTTTAATATGTTTGGTGTAGTATTGTTGTGTTTAATATGTTTGGTGTAGTATTGTTGTGTGTATATGTCTGGTGCAGTATTGTTGTGTGTAATATGTTTGGTGTAGTATTGTTGTGTTTAATATGTTGGTGTAGTATTGTTGTGTGTAATATGTTGGTGTAGTATTGTTGTGTTTAATATGTTTGGTGTAGTATTGTTGTGTGTAATATGTTTGGTGTAGTATTGTTGTGTGTAATATGTCTGGTGCAGTATTGTTGTGTTTAATATGTTTGGTGTAGTATTGTTGTGTTTAATATGTTTGGTGTAGTATTGTTGTGTTTAATATGTCTGGTGCAGTATTGTTGTGTTTAATATGTTTGGTGTAGTATTGTTGTGTTTAATATGTTTGGTGTAGTATTGTTGTGTGTAATATGTTTGGTGTAGTATTGTTGTGTTTAATATGTTTGGTGTAGTATTGTTGTGTTTAATATGTTTGGTGTAGTATTGTTGTGTTTAATATGTTTGATGTAGTACTGTTGTGTTTAATATGTTTGGTGCAGTATTGTTGTGAGTAATATGTTTGGTGCAGTATTGTTGTGTTTATTATGTTTGGTGTAGTATTGTTGTTTTTAACATGTTTGGTGCAGTACTGTTGTTTTTAATATGTTTGGTGCAGTATTGTTGTTTTTAACATGTTTGGTGCAGTACTGTTGTGTTTATTATGTTTGGTGCAGTATTGTTGTGTTTAATATGTTTGATGTAGTATTGTTGTGTTTAATATGTTTGGTGCAGTATTGTTGTGTTTAATATTTGTGATGCAGTAATGTTCTGTTTAATATGTTTGGTGTAGTACTGTTGTTTTTAACATGTTTGATGCAGTATTGTTGTGTTTAATATGTTTGGTGTAGTACTGTTGTTTTTAACATGTTTGATGCAGTATTGTTGTGTTTAATATGTTTGGTGCAGTATTGTTGTTTTTAACATGTTTGGTGCAGTACTGTTGTGTTTAATATGTTTGGTGTAGTACTGTTGTTTTTAACATGTTTGATGCAGTAATGTTGTGTTTAATATGTTTGGTGCAGTATTGTTGTTTTTAACATGTTTGGTGCAGTACTGTTGTGTTTATTATGTTTGGTGCAGTATTGTTGTGTTTAATATGTTTGATGTAGTATTGTTGTGTTTAATATGTTTGGTGCAGTATTGTTGTGTTTAATATTTGTGATGCAGTAATGTTCTGTTTAATATGTTTGGTGTAGTACTGTTGTTTTTAACATGTTTGATGCAGTATTGTTGTGTTTAATATGTTTGGTGTAGTACTGTTGTTTTTAACATGTTTGATGCAGTATTGTTGTGTTTAATATGTTTGGTGCAGTATTGTTGTTTTTAACATGTTTGGTGCAGTACTGTTGTGTTTAATATGTTTGGTGTAGTACTGTTGTTTTTAACATGTTTGATGCAGTAATGTTGTGTTTATTATGTTTGGTGCAGTATTGTTGTGTTTAATATGTTTGATGTAGTAATGTTGTGTTTAATATTTGTGATGCAGTAATGTTCTGTTTAATATGTTTGGTGCAGTATTGTTGTGTTTAATATGTTTGGTGCAGTATTGTTGTTTTTAACATGTTTGGTGCAGTACTGTTGTGTTTAACATGTTTGGTGCAGTATTGTTGTGTTTATTATGTTTGGTGCAGTATTGATCTGTCTCACGGTGTAACATAAATATATTTCACGTCCACAGTTTATTATTAAGTATATACAGTTTATTAACAGTAAAAATGCGAAACTAATGCACAAAAGAATTCAGGAGATTACTAATCAAAGAACACGTACATCAGCAGGCTGCCTAAAGACAAAAGATGGAAGAGTCATAATAGAAAAAGATCAGATTTTACATGTATGGTCAGATTACGTGAAAAACCTTTATGACGATAACAGAGACGAACAATATATTGTTCAAAATAACAATGAAGGGCCAGCAATTTTGAAGATGGAGGTTCAGAATGCTCTTAATCCATATGAAATCTGGCAAGACCCCTGTCCAGACAGCGTCACAACAGAAATGATTAGTGCTTTAGAAGAATATGGAATAGATAAAGTTACCAGTCTGCTTAATACAATATATGATACTGGAAATATACCTCATGAGTTATGTAATTCTGTATTTATTGCAATCCCAAAGAAATCAGGAGCCTTGGAATGTGATCAACATCGAACAATTAGTATAATGAGTCACATCACGAAGATTTTGCTAAGAATTATCATGCAAAGAGTTAGGAGGAAAATACAACCTGAAATAGGAGAAGAACAATGTGGGTTTGTAGAAGGCAAGGGTACAGTAAATGCTGTGTATATACTGAGAACCGTAATCGAACGTTCTATAGAAGTAAACAAAGATCTACACCTTTGCTTTATTGACTACACAAAGGCTTTCGATAAAGTGAGACATGTCAACATGATAAGGATGCTTGAAGATCTACAAATTGATGGAAAAGACCTTAGACTTGTAAAAAAACATATATTGGAAACAACAAGCTGCCATAAGAGTTGATAATGAAGTAAGCCAATATCAGCCTATTAAGAGAGGTGTGAGACAGGGATGTGTAATGTCTCCAGATCTGTTTTCCCTGTACAGTGAAAGTATTTTCAGAAATATTGAAGATATGGAAGGAATCAACATTGGGGGACGATGCATCAATAACATTAGATATGCAGATGATACAGTCTTGATTGCAGACAATGAACAGGACCTGCAAAATTTAGTAGATGCGGTTGTTACACACAGTGAACAACTAGGGTTAGAATTAAATTGTAAAAGACACAGATTATGGTCGTCACTAGGAAGAACGAAATACCACAGTGTAATATACAAGTAAATGGGAATATTCTTCAACAAGTGAATAGGTACAATTATCTCGGAACAGTAATAACATCTGATGGGAGATGCCTTGAAGAGATTAGAACAAGAATCGCCATGGCAAAAGTAGCCTTTAGCAAGATGAAAAACATACTGACCAATAAAAAGATGTCAATTGAAACGAGAAAAAGAGTGTTGAGATGCTACATAGAACCTGTACTTTTATATGGATGTGAAGCTTGGACAATGAGCAGTCAGGCTGAAAAACATCTGATGGCTGTAGAAATGTGGTTTCTGAGGAAAATGCAAAGAATACCATGGACAGCCAGAAAGACCAATGAACAAGTCCTTCAAGAAACAAATGAAGATCGTAAACTGATCAGAGACATTAGACGTAGACAGTCACAATTGTTTGGGCATGTTATGAGAAGAAATGATTTGGAGAACTTGGTGACAAATGGTAAGATCGAGGGGAACAGACCAAGGGGAAGACCTAGAAACAAGTATCTGGATGGCTTGGCCTTGTGGCATGGTCGAGACAGAAACACGGAACTGATCCACGACTCTGTTGATCGAGTGAGATGGCAGAACATGACCGCCCACGCTTACCGGCATGGCACATGATGGATGGATGGTTTATTATTGTCACGATTTGTGTTTCAAAGCTACGCAGGTTTACTCGATGGTTGTATAGGACATCAATAAAAAGTTTAACCAGGGGAAGCACGAAACAAAGTGTTTATGAATGACGATTACCGGTATCAGGGGTTGTGGTAGCTCAGTGGCTAGCAAGCTTGCTTGCCGGTCCGTGATCATATTTTTGAATCCCATCGAAGTGGGTTTATTTCGTGGACTTGGGCTCTCAGGGTGACTAAGGAAATTTCGTGGGAAGTAAAGGCTGCCGGTGTGATATTAATACCATTAATCTATTACTTATTTATGTATAACTCATCATCATCATCATCATCATCATCATCATCATCATCATCATCATCATCATCACCGTCATCATCATCATCAACATCATCATCATCATCATGTAAAATCTCCTTAGCAGAACTTCGCTCTCATCACTGCCCTTCCCCTACATTTCACGCCTAAAGTGTGTTTAATGTCCTGTGGTCATCCCCGTGCTGGCCTAGGCCTGCCTGTTATTCCAGGAATCGGGCTCTCACTGTTCTCTCCACACCACCGTGACGTTTAATGTCGGTGGACAAAAATGTTGACTTCTCGTCCTCGAATTGAGGACGTTAATTACAAGTACCTCTGATGTCGGAGTGGGTTCGCCCTATGACGGAGGTCACTAGTAATAGGTAAAGCTAAATATCAGACAAAATCAGTAAAGTGAACTCTCTGGCAGTACTAAGTGTGAGGGGACTACACTCGAGTTTAAAGCAAGTGAACGAAAAAAATGGCCATAGTTTTTCAGTTTCCCATTCATTAATTGATGCCTGCACCGGATGGAAGGACTAAAATGGTATGACAAAACCACGTATATGGAGCTCATGGAGAGAAATAGACACATACCAGTGAATCAAGCGGTTAAGTATAGACTCCAACACCGGATGGAAGGACAAAAATGGTGTGACAAAACCACGTATATGGAGCTCATGGAGAGAAATAGACACATACCAGTGAATCAAGCGGTTAAGTATAGACTCCAACACCGGATGGAAGGACAAAAATGGTGTGACAAAACCACGTATGTGGAGCTCATGGAGAGAAATAGACACATACCAGTGAATCAAGCGGTTAAGTATAGACTCCAACACCGGATGGAAGGACAAAAATGGTGTGACAAAACTCACCCATGTGGAGGTCATGGAGAGAACTAGACACATACCAGTGGACCAAGAGGTGAAGTATTGGCTCCAGCACTTGATACGACATACAATGAGAAGACCTGTGAATAGTATCACAAGAAAGAATTTTGTCTTAAAATCACAGGGCAAATGATAATTTCATGATAAGACCTAATACACATTATTGACAAATGGCAATCTGTAAGAAAAAAGAATAAGGAGAAGACATAGAGATGGTTTGACCACATGGCACAGTCGCGACAAGAACATAAACCAGAGAACACACAATAACTACCCATCGCATATCGGCATGACTCATGGCGATGAAGATATCGATTTAAAAACATAACTATAAATACATACACTTTAAATGAAATCTATATTTTGTTGGACAATTTCTGCACCTGTTTGATATGTATGTTTTAAAAGTGAACCTGTGGGCTCTGTGGCGATGCGGCTATGAATGCAATTCGTAATCCTGCATACCGCATTCGAAACACAGCTGCAGGCGATTTGGAAATATTTTCACACACCGTGGCTCTAGGTAAAACAGGCAATGTACCCCTTTTTCACGAAATTACGCACCTTGGATATGTGTTGTTACTCCCATATTTTTAGACTTATCGTCACGCCGCCATGAGTGTTGTTAATATCACACCGTTCGCCTTTACTTCGTAGAACATTTCCTGGTACACCGGCAGGTTGGGTGGACCTGGGAGCCTACGTCACTGAATAAAGCGCAATAGCCACAGACCTACAGCACCCTCCAGCCACTCTACTTGTTGGAAATTACTCACCTGTTCTATTTGAACTCGTGCAAATATTATTTATACACTTTGCTTTATGAACGCAGGCACAAACAAGACATTTTCGTCTGGCATTTATATATATAAATTCAGCAACAATTCACCTAAACGAACATCCCTTGAAACAAGTAAAGAGCTTCAAGTACCTAGGAAGTATAATATCATCAAATGGCAGATCAGAAGACGAGATCGAAAATAGGTGCAATAAGGCAAATCAACTCATTGGACAAATGGCACCAATACTAAAGAACAAACATGTATCAATAACTACTAAGAAAGCACTTTACAACACAATCTTCCTACCAACTCTGTGCTACCAATGCCAAACATGGACAATGACAGAAAAAGAGAAAAGAAAAATCACAACAACAGAAATGAGGTTCCTGAGAAGAATACTCAACGTATCAAGAAGAGATAAGATCAGAAATGAAGAAATCAGGACTAAAGTGGGGGTTAAAGCTGCTCTAGATTTTATTAGAAAGCAGCAAGTCAAATGGTTTGGCCATGCAAGTAGGTTACCAGTCAACAGCATGCCACAACAAGCAATGATGTACAGACCAGATGGAAACAGAGGAAGAGGCCGACCACGTAAACGTTGGACGGAGGGAATAACAGAATCCATGGGAATGTCGATATACGAAGCCCATAACCGGGCACTCTCACGAAGTTTATACTTCACCTCGACACCGCAAGGTACAAGAGGAACATGATGAGATGAGATTTATATATATATATATATATATATATATATATATATATATATATATCTATATATATATATATATATATATATATATATAGTATATATATACAATTTACAGGACATTGCAGTCAACACCAGTATTTTTCAGCTGATGTCGATGTCTTGGCCTGTCAAACGTTCAGTAGTTTGCCATTGCTTTCTGAACGACTGGCTCACATACCTCCGTAAGTAACCAGAGCGACGCCACCCGCTGCCGAATCTCGCGCAGCTGTGTTTTATAATATATATTACATTTGCAAAAACCATTGTTCTCTGGATTTTATTATGCACAAATGAAATCATGTATTTTTGGTGTTACAGAGATGCAGTCGGTCATATATTGTGGCCCCTATCATGGAGAATGCGACGCTAAAGACTGACATAGCGACATTAAACTGTTCAACATACGACGGCAACCAGACCCTCAGCTACTTTCGGGAATCATCAAGTACTGGACTTCTGCTGTTACATGTTGTGTGTGTGTATGTGTATGTGTATGTGTGTGTGTATGTGTGTGTGTGAGAGAGATACAGAGAGAAAGAGAGAGAGAGAGAGAGAGAGAGAGAGAGAGAGAGGAGAACAATAACCAATGTGTTTGTAATCTAGTTCTTTAACCACAGTGCTGTTAATTCATTGCATTAACCACTGTGTTGTTATCACTTACATTAACCACTGTGTTGTTATCACTTACATTAACCACTGTGTTGTTATCACTTACATTAACCACTGTGTTGGTTATCACTTACATTAACCACTGTGTTGGTTATCACTTACATTAACCATCGTGTTGGTTATAACTTGCATTAACCACCGTGCTAGTTATCAAGTACATTAACTACCGTGTTGGTTATCACGTATATTAACCACCGTGTTGGCTATCACTTACATTAACCACAATGTTGGTTATCAACTTAATAAATCATTGTGTTGGTTATCAAGCACATTAAGTACAATGTTTATAACCAAGTGTAATTGGTAACGAAGTGTAGGGGTCACTTGTTGGTTATCAACTTCATTAACCACTGTGTTGGTTACCAAGTACATTAACTACTGTGTTGGTTACCAAGTACATTAACTATTGTGTTGGTTACCAAGTACATTAACTATTGTGTTGGTTACCAAGTACATTAACTATTGTGTTGGTAATCGAGCACAATGATGATCACTGTGCCAGCGTAGCCACATGAAATGGTGATGTAAGCACTTAGAAAAATTGAAAAAGGAATTGTTTACAATGCATTGCGAGTAGCATTTTTGAAAACGGTTGCTAATGTTGTTAGCACGTATACTGAATGCATATTTAAACAAAATTTCAACACACGATTGTGCAATCTCCCTCACATTTGCAGGTTCAATTCCTTATCTAGACGTAGACGAAACTACTGGAAGCGTATTTTTGAACAAGACAGTAGATTACGACAACACTGGAGCAAACAAGTTAGTTACATGGGACAGATTTTATATGAATTGTAACAATGAGTAATTACTCTTCATTAAGGTTTGTGGATTGTTTCCATGAGTGCATTTCCATACTGAGTATGCACAAAAGCATGAACTGATGGGCTACTTGAAGTTACAAATGCTTTGTGTAAGTCTCACACCAGCGATCTCATTTAAAATGTTTGCTGCATATCCTTTACATTACGTCGCAGTTAACCCCAAAATATTGGAACTGTTTGTGATTTCTTGGCAAGTTTACGTTCAGTAGTTTGCCATTGCTTTCTCACCGGCCGGCGCTCATACAATTGTATGAAAACCAATGCTATGAGGTCTGATGCCAAATCACCCGCAGCTGTGTTTCAAAGGCGGTATGCGGGTTTACGAACTGCCGTAACCCCCTTCGTCACAGAAATGGCGTTTCATGTAAAACTAACACTAAATAACAAATCAGGAGCTGGAGAAGACGAAACAGGAAAAGAAGTGACTAAACTGGTATTCTGTGACATGTTTTATTGGTGTATATTCAAATAAACAACCCCGGGCAACATAAGCAACTACATGAGGCTTTCACACGCTATGAGGCCAGTTTCGTATATGCTGTTAGCTGTATGTTTCTGAAGACCATTCGGCACTTATTTGGTGATGTGATCAATATTACGCCAACCATCTTCAGCTCCCAATTCACATTTTATTGTACCCATTGTAAACTGGGTCCACATGGTAGCCCAGGACAATTTAAAAACAAATCCTCCTCGTTGTGGATTCGAACACATTGCCACCGGGTCGGCAGGCAAACGTAATAGTAACTGCACTAAGGCGGCTCGCATGTTCGCAAAATGCACATCTGATATTATGTATTCAATATGATTATCGTCATCATCAAGTTGCTCAGCCCAGAGACTTTCACTGGCACCAGTCATTAGTGCCAAGCCAGACATCAATAAGGAGAAATAACTCCTCTGCCACCTGATGTTACCAAAGCATAATCCCCACAAATGTAAACTACTGAGTGTTTGTAAAGTCTCACTACACTTTGTATGTAGAACACATTTGAAAAATGAAGTACATGACCTCATAAAATGTACTACAAATAAATTAAGCTAGTTACAATAGTCATTGCTAGGGTCTAACGCTGTTGTGGGCAAGCTGGAAAGTACCAATGAAGTATTCATTATAACAGGTGTTGAAAATGTCCACCACGGGTTTCAAGACATGTCTGTACGCGTCTCTTCATATTGTCAAGTACTTTCTGCAACGTGCCTGTTGTTGTTTTTTTTTCTTGAATAGTAAAGCTAGTAGCTTCTTTCAGGTCCCCAATTGTGTGTACATTATTTTTGCAAACATTTCCCGCAGCAAGAAACTTATTCAACAAATTTCTAACCGTAATGCGATGAGGAGATTGCTTATCAGTAAATCTTGCTATAAATCTTTGAACAACCATCCGTGTGTATCGACCGCCGTTTCGAAACACTTGTTTAACCAAAACAAAAATGCTTTCTTCCGTTGATAGGACCATTCTGTTTGAAGTGCAAAGATTTACTCCAGCAGACGACAGCCATCCGCTGCATATTGTTTTAAGATGGACTGTGGAGCACATTTAGTGATGACGTCATGCACTTCACTTTTCAAATTTGTTCTACATACAAAGTGTAGTGAGACTTTGCAACACCCGGTACCTGCGTTAAAACGAAGACGTGGTTTTTGTCGCTTAAGATAGAAGAAATGTAGTTACAAGAAATGTGAAATGTTGGAACCATCATATTTGTCTAGGCCTGAGTTCAAGGTGGAATAGGTGGCCAGTCTTTCAGTCCCATAGCGAACGACGAGAGATGACATCAACCACTTAATTCTACCGCGGTCATTTCATTGTTCACCAATGACTAGTTATAGACAGTAACGGATTTACACGTTTAAGTTAATCACCATAATTAAAAACACAGTACACACTTTTAGATAGTAATACAAATAAACTGCTTTTGGTAGCAACCAGCCGAGATAAGATGGTTAGTCTAAACAGTAGCCGAGGGGCTGAATGCTGGGTTCTGCTTCTGGAGACCCAGGTTCAAATCCTAGGTAAGGTGTGGTTTCTTTCTATCGAGGGCAAAAAGACCTGCACAGTTCGCAGCGATTGCATTAGACAGGCGGCCTGCATTCCTTAGGCTCAAGAACCCCCTGTCCTACACCGCAAGGTACCATAGGCAGTAGATGACAGTTATTTGACAGTCTAGACATAAACTCGAATTCAGGGTTATACGTAGGTTTAAACATTATTTAAAGACAATTCCAAGACAGGTACTGCCTTTGGGCTGTCACATAATTAGGTGAGGTGGTCAGTTCCATTCCACTTCTTTCCTTCCCAGAACATTCTGAGACTCGTCTAGTAGTATTTCAATGAGCCTGGGTCGATCGCAGAGACACAGTGGTCAGAAAACACAATCCTCTCTCTCCTAGAGATTAAAACAGCGGGACTATCTTAGTAGGCCAGCACACTTTCCACGTGAAACACTGAATCCTTTTAAGTCGATACATTGCTCTAAATAGTATCGGTAATCTCCATTTCCAGTCACATCAATCGATATTCTACTTCTCGAAGATTTAAAGATAAATATACGACGTTCAAGAGAGGACAGACAATTGATCATCATTATCATCATGAGCAATGCCGATAAGCGTTGGCGGTAGTGTTTCGCCATCTTACACGATCACCAGATTCGTGGATCAGTTCTGTGTTCTTGTCTCGACCATGCCATGCCACCTGGCCAAGCCATCCAGATATTAACTTCTCTGCCCTCCCCTTATTATTTCCCCTCAATATTGTCAGTTGTCACTAAGTTCTCAAGTTTATGTCTTTTCATAACGTGCCCAAAACAATTTGATTGTCTAATTTCTCTAATCAGTATACAGTTTTCATATGCTTCTTGCAGGACTTGCTCATTGGTGCTTCTGTCTGACAACTGGTGCATTTATTTGAAGATCTACAACATTTCGAAGTCATTAAATGCAATAGATTAGAATTGTCGACACGGCTAATTGTAAGAACGAACGAACGAACGAACGAACTTTATTTTAAAAGGGTAACAAATTGGGCACGCAGGCCCGTCTTACATTCAGCCCTTTCGAAGAGAGAAGTAAGAAAGAAGTAAAGGGCTGCTTTATGCGCCTTGATGTGCATTGGGTATATGGTGCTAGACCAATACTTTATAGACCTCTCGGTGGGTAAGGTGACCAGTATCACACAGTCCGCTGGTACCTCTCAAGACATTAGCTCGTTCCCATTTTAGTCTAGGCAGATCTGGGAGCCAAGGTGAAATTTTGAAATCCTCGTCGATGTGGCTCGAACCCATAACACAAGGCCAGTAGGCGAATATCTATCTAGTCACCACACTATAGTGTTCCACATGGTTAACTGGCATAACACATGCCATACTGTAAACGCCGATATGTGCCTATTTATGTAATAAAATTCCCCAACACAGTTTCCCTTATCTGTGATGTGACAGCGCCATCACATATAGGCCGAGAGCAAATTGGAGTAGGTGGCCAATCTTCCCCTCATTTTTAACAAGCGACGAGCCATGTGCTCATGACATGACCCGCGGAGTTCGCTATAAACTTCGCTATATATAGAATAGATGTGGATGTCTTTTTTGTTTTGTTCGCATAGCCTTTACAGGACATCGCTGTCAACATCAGCATCTTTCAGCTGATTGTTGATTTCTTGGCAACATTAAGCTCAGTTGTTTGCCACTGCTTTCTGAGTGACAGGCTCACAACCCCTAAGTTACCGACGCGGAGAGAATCGCTACCAATTCTCGCGCACGTCACGTTACTCACAAGAGTATACGGGATTATGGAGAAAGTCGTGTAACCCCTTGTCCAGGGAGTCCGGCCGTGGATGTCTAACTGTGTTAAATCTTTCTAGACATGTATTTATTTGCTTGATATATAACTTTGTTAATTCTTTCAGCTCCGCGCAGTTGTTACTAAAACACTTTATATCCCAATGTTATTGTAGTTTACAGTAAAGGAAATTAATGTTGATAGAAAGTACTAGATAGTACCTTTAAATTAGCACTTGTGAGATCTAATGACTTCAAATAATACTGACATTTTATTTCTCCCACTCGCCTTGAGCCCAAACCATGTCCGAACACGTCCTACTGCTACCACAACCAGTAGTTGCTGCTACAAGGGACTTTACTGGACTGATGTTTGTATGTGGATTACCTTTCTCTATTACCAGTCTCACCCGTCATGAGACGAACCCTCTCCGACTTCAGAGGTACTTGTAATTTACGTCCTCAAGTCAAGTACGAGAAGTAATCATTTTAGGCCAACTGGACGGTGTAAGGGTTGAATGGCAACCCCACCATCAGCCTCCCAGAAGTGTGTCATTCTTATCCTTGCAGCAATTATGACCGCTGTAGCGAATGTACTAAAGCAATGGCAGGGCTAGGCTGGATTAACAGAACAGAGGAAGTGTAAGGAAGAAGATTAGAAATATACACCGTATATAGATTTTTCCCCCCTGTACAGTGAAAATATTGTCAGAAATGTAGAAGACATGAAAGGAATCATCATTGGGGGACAAAACATCAATAACATTAGATATGCGGGTGATACAGTATTGATTGCAGACAATGATCAGGATCTGCAATATTTAGTAGATGCGGTTCTTGCACACAGTGAACAACTAGGGTTAGAATTGAATTGTAAGAAGACACAGATTATGATCATCACTAGGACAAAGGAAATACTACAATGTAATATACAAGTAAATGGGCATATTCTTAAACAACTGAATCGGTACAATTATCTCAGAACAGTCTTACATCTGATGGCAGATGCCTTGAAGAGATTAAAACAAGAATCTCCATGGTAAAAGCAGCCTTTTGCAAGATGAAAAACACACTGACCAATAAAAAGATGTCAATTGCAACGAGGAAAAGAGTGTTTAAGTGCTACATAGAATATTACTTTTGTATGGATGTGAAGCATGGACAATGAGCAGACATGCTGAAAACCATCTGATGTCTGTGGAAATGTGGTTTCAGAGGAAAATGTAGAGAATACCATGGACAGACAGAAAAACCAATGACCAAGTCCTACAAGAAAGAAACGAAAATCGTAAATTGATTAGAGAAATTAGACCTAGATAGAATTTTGTGCCCTAGAGAACTTGATGACAAACTGGCAAGATCAAAGGAAAGAGACCAAGGGGAAGGCAAGAGAAGTAAATACCTGGATGTCTAAGGCACGTGGTATGGTCGTGACAAGAACACTGAGCTGATCCACGGCTTTGGTCATCGAGTGAGATAGCGAATCATGACCACCCAACGCTTATCGGCGTGGCATATGATGAATGAATATCACGTAACAAATGCACGATTAGTTATTTGCCTGATACTAAAAGAGTTCAGCCGGTCTCTCTGGCCGAGGGGTTTACACCACTTTCTCCGTAATCCCATTTATCACGTAGGGTCTCGTAGCGGGCGAGAACTGGAAGTGGTTCTACCCCGCTGGTGACTTGCGAGATAATTGAGCCGGCCGCTCAGAAAGCAATGGCAAACTACTGAGCGTAATCTTGCCAAGAAATCAACAGACAGCTGAAAGATGCTGTTGTTGACAGCGATTTCCTGTAAAGGATATGCGAATTTTAAAAAAAAAAAAAGAGTTCAGACATATTTTGCTACTGATATCTGAACCTATGCTACCAGTCAAAAACAGATCACTGTTGAAGTAGTTCTGAAGGGAACGCAAGGTCCAGCAACACACGTGACAGTTCTTGTCCCTGTACTGGATGTGGACAACCACCCGCCCATATTCACCACAAAAGAATTCAGAAATAGTGAGTAGTTCAGTGTATATCGTACAGTGTATTAAAAAAGATAATAAGTATTTAAATTAATTGTCTTTACTGTCTTCAGACAACGTATTTCAATGTATCGTGTCTACTGTATTCAGACACAGTAAGTTTTATCATGTATGGCGTCCGTTATATTCAAGAAACGTAAATATTTCAATATATGAGATAACTAGATCCAAGCAAAGAGAGAGAGAGAGAGAGAGAGAGAGAGAGAGAGAGAGAGAGAGAGAGAGAGAGAGAGAGAGAGAGAGGAGAGATAGAGGAATAGAGAGAGATAGAAAGAGAGAGAGGGAGCAAGAGAGAAAGAAAGAGAGAGAGACAGGAGAGAGAGAGAGAGAGAGAGAGAGAGAGAGAGAGAGAGAGAGAGAGAGAGAGAGAGAGAGAGAGAGGGAGAGAGAGGGAAACTATTTCTACGCATGGCCTTTAGTGAGTTCATGAATTGTATTTCATTGTAGGCCTCTGTTGTGTTTAACATGTTTGGTCTGACTGTTTCAGTCGTAAAATCATAGTCTATGTGCCTACTGTTGTGGACATCCGAGACTGGATCCACCGCAAACGTCAGAACTGGTACGTAAGCTGGTCCAGCAACTCTAACAAAATATCTATGACAAACATAACAGAGCCCACGGTGTGACCGCCTGGAACCTTCCAGGAGAGACGTGGAGACTATATGAAAACAATCAATCCAGGATAGTCAACCTCAACCAGGACTGGTCTCTTTCAAGATTCCACATTATAACACTCCGGGCAAACCCATCAATGCTCAGTTTCCCTCAGCAAGTGTTGCTACAATGTGCATTTTAATCGTTCTAGTTACATCGGAATACCCTCTCCTCAACTCCCTCATATAGCCCCTCCGTGCTTGAACCATATTACAATTAAAACTCTAGTGCCCTTAACTATAGTTTTTCATCTGTTATTATGTCTTCAGATGGCAGTCGTTAATAGCTAGTCTTCAAGACATCCCACTTGATAGTAACATATCGCATGCTTGTAGCCTCTCAATCATGCACATTCTACAGTATGATGATAAGCGACATCCAACTTCCCTTTTGTTGTATTCGTGAGTCACAATTCAGGAAACAGTTTTACAACTACCTGAGTCAAAGAGACATTCTGAGACAAGACTGTGCCTTTTTTAATTTGACCTAAAGTTTTCTCCTGCGTATTCTCAACAAGCAAAAAGATCCTGAATGGGTCTCACTATCCTTTACATGACATAAATATTATTTCTTGTACTTTTTACAATTCGACTAGTACGCTTTGGAGTCGACACAATCGAATCAAATGGAAGTCAAACATTTTTCATGGGTAGTAAACCTGGGAAAGTAAACTTTGTTGGATCAGCTCAGACCAAATATCTTCCTTGAGCATTTCGATAACCCCCGTCTAGACGATGTGCTTGGCGTAATATCTCAACTATGTCAGTCTGACAAGCAAACCATGTTACTACTACTACTACTACTACTACTACTACTACTACTACTACTACTACTACTACTACTACTACTACTACTACTACTACTACTACTACTAATACTACTACTACTAATACTACTACTACTACTACTACTACTACTACTACTGCTACTGCTGCTGCTGCTGCGGTGGCGGCGGCGACGACGACTACGAGTACGACTACGACTACTACTACTACTACTACTACTACTACTACTACTACTACTACTACTACTACTACTACTACTACTACTACTACTAATACTACTACCACCACTATTATTACTATAACTACTAGTACTACTAAATTAAATTAAATTAAATTACTGCCAATGCTGCTACTATTACTGATGTAATTTTCAGCGATCTCGGCAAATTTAGCGATTGGTACATCAGTCCTACAACTGTCAGCAATGGATGCAGATGCTCCTAACACATTCAATTCTAAAATAACATACGACCTAGAGAGCGACTGCATACCACCTTCACTTGTTCTAGACTCCAAAACAGGTATGTGATATCTGTTTCACCATCAATGTAATTATTCTTCTTGAACATATTCAATGTTTCTTCTTGTTTGTTCACCCAGAAAACGATTCTCATTACCTTGTGAGCCTTTACAGCCACACTGTGATATTTTCGCCTTTCCATCCACACCATTTAGCTGCATAGCAATATTGTAAACCTTACCTTTCTAATCCCTAAGATTCCTAATTTGTAAGCAAGACTTCAGTATTTGAAGTAAGGTTAGCACTCGTTCGCTAATTCTGACGCAGTAATCAAGCTGTGAGTTCCTGAGTGCATCACCTCTTTTGTTGCATCATCACTTCCACCTTTTCTGTACCAAGGTAACGGCAGTCACAAAACAGATGTTTATTTGGATGGTGAAATGTTAGCCCTTCAGATATCCCTGTCCACGACATATGATGTGGGGTGGTCACTTACCTTTCTCTTCGCGTCTCCTTCCCAGACAGTTCTCAGCAAGTGTGGAAAAGTGTCAATGTTTATGAGGATGGGTATGTACTGAAACAATAAATCCTGCCTCTGCTGGGGAGTGAACCAGGACCACTGCCTTGAGAAGCAAGAGCACTAATCGATATGCATAGCCATTCCTACCAACGCAAATGGATATGTATTTTGTTCACCGTAAAAGTCCTATAAAAACAACAGCTACTACATTTGACAATGCAGGATTTCATATCACAACTACCCTTGAGGTCGGAATGGGTTCGCTTGATGGCGAGGGACACTGACAATTGGGAACGCTAATCCACACGAAAAATTCAGTCCAGTGCTACCAGAAATAGGATGTATGACCTACACTTGAGTTCAAAGTGAGCGAGCGCCCCAAACCAAATCACAAGTTTTCATACGCAACTAAACAATACTACATTATGCGTTGTATGGACAGATAAGATGTAGCCTGGCAATGCTTAGGCGGATGACTGCAGTGAAAGCTATAGGGGCAGGGTTGCCACTTTTTTTTGACCAAAAGTATCTAGAAATGGACCACACAACATCCATAAATATCTAGATTTCGTTGGAAAGTATCTAGGAAAAATATCCAGGTTGAGAAAGTAAGAAATTACATATGTATTTGACTGACTGCCGGTCTCCCTGGCGAAGAGTTTACGGCTGTCGTCGTAATCCCGAATATTCTCGTGAGAAACGCAGCTGGCACCCGAACCGGCAGCGGTTTCGAGCAGCGGTGGTCATTTAAGGGGTATGTGAATCGGTCGCTCAGAAAGCAATCAGCAAACTACTGAGCATAATCTTGCCTAGTACATCAACAGCAGCTGAAAAATTCTGATGTTGACTGCAAACGTCCTGTAATCGGATATACAACATTTAAAAAAATTGATGTGACTTACCTATAGAATCATGTCCTCATCTTCACTGATGATGCACTCTCACAAGATGCACTTAGTTTGGATGATGAAGTTGAAGCTTCAGATTCAAAATGAATCTGGTACGCTTTAGCTGTTCCAATTTCTTTTAATACACGATCAGGGAGCTGATAAGTTGAACAGCATTTTCCTGCTCTCATCAGGCCAAATCTTATTGTCAAGATAGCATTTAAGATGGTCAAGTTTCATCCTGTTTCTTAGTTTTATATTTTGTATAATTCACCAGTCCTGAAAACTCTTTCCGCATCAACATTTGAATGGGGTAGTATCATGGCAGACATCGCATATTCAAAGAGCTTACAGAATGGACTGTTTCCTGAGGCATCTTTAAATTGTCTTACTTCACTCCAAAAAGCTTCAGTTTCTGTTTTGTTTGTCCAGTCAACCAAATTTATTTTGGTTTAACTAATATTCTGCTTCTGCCACACTATTATCAGTAGCCCTTAAAAATTTAATAACTTGACAATATTTAGGTATGTCCTTTACTGGCTGAGATATGTTGTTAATAGAAAAGAGTGAAATATTTTTCAATACATCTAAATTTTCAGGAAGTCTCTGCTTCAGTTGATTGAATAATGAGACAAGAAAATCTTGACATCGCTTTCTTAAGTTGTTCTCTTCATTTTCTGTTAACAGTCCTTTTGTTTTTAAACCATCAATGTTTGATTCGATTTGGTATCCCAGGTATGGCTTAGGTGCCAAATAGCTCTCTATAGTGCAAGTGAACAAGTCAGCTTTACAAGTTGGCAATATAAGTCTTTTACCAGCTGAGTGAAATAGCAAAGTGAGGTCGTCAAATAATTTAACTTTATCAACATTTTGAGATTCAAATAGTTTATTAACTTTTTGCACTTCACTTAAAATGGGCTGTAAAAAGAAAAGGAGTGCCAAATTTTTTTATAACTGTACATTCCATATAGTATTTCAGCTGTGTAGCACTTTTCACTTTGTCTTGTTATTTCGAAGTGTGTCTTCAACTCCAACCATCGTTCACAAGTTACTTCAACAGCTGGTTGAATTGATAACCATCTAGTTTTGCAACATGACAGAATTTTCAGTGGCGAGGAACTATCATTTAATGTTTTATATAAATTATTATATTGCTGTAGTCTGACAGATGATTTGGAGAACCAGTTATGTGTTTCATCAATAAGGAAGTCCAAATTCCTTGGTAAACATTCCTGATGTGGCATGTAATAATGCTAAGCTGCAAGGAGTGACAACGCGACCATTTTATGAGGATTACAGATGGGATATCTTCCTTCAATTTGGGCATAAACGCCATGGTTGATACCAACCGTTTACCGAGGCATTATCGGTACCAATTGGCAGCCACATTCTTGAAGTTTAAATGTTTACTGACCAAAAGTTTCTTCAGTGCCCTTATGCGCCCTTTTACTCATTACCTGGGGTTGCCAGATTATTGAGCGTTGGACCCAAGTCAGTTTCAAAGTTGAAATAATGGCAGTTACCATAATTTACGCGCGTCCAGACCAACATAAAATGGGTTAAATGACACGAAAGAAAAGTAAAATCTAGAAAGTATTCAAAATATTCCGACTCCAAATGAAAAGTATCTAGAATTGCATCCAGCATCCAAACGTCAGAAAACGGATATCCAGATGCCGGCAAAAACCTCTAGATCTGGATATAAAATATCTAGAATGGCAACTATGTATAGGGGGTTTTCATACTGCGGTGCCTTGCATGGACAGTTTATTTTCGTGGTTTTGTTTGATACACGAAATCTGTGAACACAGGAGACACACATAAACCACGAGATTAAGAATACACGAGTCAGCGAGTAGGCATAAACCCAGTGTCATACGTTGGAAACAAACTGGTTTTTGAAGACGAAATACGTTTACCAAATTGTATTTTGCGGATGGATATTATATTTTAACCAAAGAGTTATTTGTTATCTGTTGGGGTAACATCCTTGCACTCCGAACAAGTCCATAGGTGCTCAGCCCCCCCCCCCCCCCACCCTTTTTCCGCTCGCCTCATACATAAGAGTATTATTGGCAAGTTAAATACATTTATGATCTGTTTAAGTCCCCGCTAATCACTGGTATCATGAAGGCTAATAGACTACAATGGCTGGGGCATATAGAAAGAATGGAAGATAATAGGGAAACAAAACTCGCTTACACTCAGGAAATAAATGACCGTAGACACCGAGGTAGACCAAGAAGACGGTGGAGAGATAATATATATACAGACCTACAAGCACTTGGAATCAACGACTGGCAAGAGAAGGTCCACCAGTGAGACGAATGGAGACGGATTGTATCTGCAGCAAAGAACCTCAATGGCTCGGAACGCTGAAGAAGAAGAAGAAGAAATACTGGTGAATGATGTGTCATGGAACCGTGACGTAGTGGTTAGTGTCAATGCCTACCAAGATAGTGGTCTTGGTTCAGTCAGAACAGGGGCAAATTCTTTTCCACGACAACCACGGCCTTGGCATTTATCCAGCTTCAGATAATGACGGCTGTGGGATCTACCCAGCCTCCGACAGTGACGGGTGTAGGATCTTCCCAGCCTCTGACAGTAATGCCTGTGGGATAAACCCAGCCTGCAACAGTGACGGCTGTGGGATCCACCCAAAATCCGAAAGTGAAACCTGTAGGGTCCACCCAGCCTCCGACAGTCACGGCTGTGGGATACACCCAGCCTTCGACGAGTATATCTTTAAGGTTTTCCCAACCTTAAAAGCAATGGGTATGAGACAATGTTCTAAGACTTGTTTGTGAAGGAAGACACTGGGGAAGGAACTGTCTTCCCCAATTCGACCCAGCCTAAAAAGGTATTAGGAAATGTCTTGGGAACTGTAGATGGCATGTGCAAGGCTGACCACATCATTCATGAGTACAAACACGATTCTAGCACCACATGCATAGCCCACCTTCAATCATGAGTTAGACTCCTTTACCTTACTTTTTACAATCACAGAAAGTGTTATGCCTATTAGATGCAGATGAGATATTTGCTCATTAACCTTTACTTTTTCATCTGAGCTTATCAGTCTCATTGTTAACATTGATAAAATAGATCTAGCCAGTCCCATTCCTTGTAGGTTGTGTCATGGATTATTTTCACTGCCCCAGGATGAAGATTCATTGAGTCACAACGTCTGTTATTCATATACTTCTTGATTCTCCAGGATGACTTCCGCATCTATGTTTTCTTCTTATTTTGTGCAGGAGTCCTCTACTTGAACGCAACATTAGATAAACCCAAAGTATCAGAAATCACCTGTAAAGCCTACGCATACAGTTCTGACAACGTTACCAACAAATCTCCTTCTGTTGCCGTCAACATTACAGTGACAGCCGACAGCAATTTGCCTCCAGTGTTCTCGCAAGTACGTGTTTTGAACGAGTGCAGGAACACACTTCTTTGTTTGACTGTTTGTTTGTTTGTTTGTTTGCAAAGAATCTATTGTATTGTATCGCAGGTGTCTCTCATAAATTACGCTAGGAGAGTTTCAGCACAGTGCAGCAATTACGTTGCAACGGTCCAGTTTCTGATGTATATAGACCAAAGTCACACGTGCCTTAACACTGAAGGGTAAGAGGGCCAGAATTTTAGATTTGTAATGGGAAGCCAGTTTGGTGAAACCTCACTGCCAGAGGTGGAATCACACACTTATGCAGGTAGTAATGTTGAGAAAGAGAAGGAAACAAAAAGACATATTACAATAAGAATATAAAAAGCAACTGGAACTTCCATAAGTAAGTAAGGAACTAAAGGACTATTTAACACGCCTTGAGACATACTGGGCAAATTGTGATAGCCATATGTAAAGACCAGTCTACATACGTGGAGCTCTGGGGTCAGAATTACTTTCACTGCCTTTACTTTTTATGCAATTTCCTGGTACCCATTTTCGGATGACTCCACATGGGATAATTTTTGTAATTAACCTGAATGCGAGTTCGACCCCATGATCACTGGGCCAGCAATCAAGCGTGCTAGCCAATGTCCTTTCATTGCCTTGTGGAATTTGTGAAAGTGAAAGGACATGAAACCAACTACCAAACTTAGAGTATTTAACTTTAAAGTTGTATCACAGCTGCTATTAGGATCAGAAACACGGAGAAAGGTTAAAGCAATTACCAATAAACTATAAAGATTCATTAACTGATGCCTTCACAGAATAGAAAGAATACAATTATGTGAAAGAAACTTAGGTAGAAAACAATACAAACTACAACTAATCAAGAGGTGAGCGAAAACTCAGCTTTCTGGAGAGAACACGCATTGATAAAACCTTAATTAGAAAGTCCAATCTCTCCGACTAACATGGCAAAGAAATAGAGCGAGACGTAAATAGATACCTAAAAACAGAAGGAGAAGAGAACTAGAGACCTAAAAACACACGCAGAAGAGAACTACAGACCTAAAACACACGGAGAAGAGAAATAGAGACCCACAAACACATGGATAAGAGATTAAGAGACATAAAACGCACGGAGAAGAGAATTAGAGACCTAAAAACACACGGAAAAGAGAACTAGAGACACATAACGAACTAGAGATGGGAGATGAATACCTTGGGGAAGACACGGAGGGAGCTGCAGGAGCTATCAAAGGAAATGCCTATTTGGCATGAGTTGAATGAGGGTCTATGCTCCGACGGGGGATAAAAGAAGAAGAGGAAGATTATATCGCCAGCAAATACGTGTTCGCTTGAACAGGACGAGAAACACAATTTCGATGCCGGTATCTTGAATTAGGTGTAAGGGGACTACGTCAGCAAGCAAGAAAGAAAAGAACCAGCCAAAAGGGACGGTAGGCTCAATAGACGCATAAACCCATAGATAAACACACATGTCCCTCATAGAAGTACAAGCAAGAAATAGGGATCAGAGGACACACAAGACATAAAACTTGAAAGCTGTAGTTACCGACCGAAATTCGAACCTTTCATTCCCCGAATGACGACAGCGGCTCTCTGAAGAACAAGTGCACTTCGACACATGACCAACTAGACAGGCACTCCAAAAAAGGCGTCTTCATTAGCTAGGTCTATCATTCATATGAACCCACAATTATGGAGTATGGATATAATTCGCATCTAAACAGTGAAATAGCACCATATATCACAGAACTTTATATTAAACCAGCATAGGTCAAATAACAAACACACAAACACATAATTATATTAATGTTGTGTCTTGTGTATTCACGAACATTTAAACAAGAGAAATTATTGGTCGGCTCCAATGTTGTACACGTATTACACATAAATATCAATTGGGGAACCTTTAGAGGACACTAAAACAGTTCATAAATAAACACATTCTTATGATTTCAATTTGTATCTTGTTTAGTGTTTCCTCTAATCCCCACTGCTTCCTTCCTTTTTTATGAGCGCGAAACAATACATGTGTGTTTATTTATGAACTGTCTTAATGGCCTCAAAGGGTTCTTCTTCTTCTACTTCTTCTTCTTCAGCTTTCCGAGCCATTGAGGTTCTTTGCTGCAAATACAATCCGTCTCCATTCGTCTCTCTGGTGGACCTTCTCTTGCCAGTCGTTGATTCCAAGTGCTTGTAGGTCTGTACATGTATTATCTCTCCACCGTCTTCTTGGTTACCTCGGGGTCTACGGTCATTTATTTCCTGAGTGTAAGCGAGTTTTGTTTCCCTATTATCTTCCATTCTTTCTATATGCCCCAGCCATTGTAGTCTATTAGCCTTCATGATACCAGTGATTAGCGGGGACTTAAACAGATCATAAATGTCTTTGTTACTTCTTCTTTTCCACTCTCCACTTTGTGTATCCCTAATGGGTCCAAAGATGCGTCTTAAAATTTTGTTCTCAAAGGTTTGTAACAAGGCTTCGTCTCCTTTCGTTGTACCCCAGGTTTCAGAGCCATACAGCACAACTGGTCTGATCAGTGTTTTGTATATTGTGATTTTGGTGTTACGAGATAGCGCCTTTGATTTTAGTAGATGTTGTAGTGCATAGTATATCTTATTTCCAGAGTTGATTCTAGTTTGTATTTCTTCCCTTATGATGTTGGAGCAGTTGAAGATTGTACCCAGGTATTTGTATGTTTCCGTTCTTTTAATGGTCATATTATCTATTTGTATGTGGCCACAGTTTTTAGCCATTCCGTCTCTTGAAATTACCATATATTCTGTCTTATCTTGGTTGATAACCAGCCCCATCTGTTGGGCTTTTTCCTTTAAGTGAGTCAATATTTCCAATGTCTTTTGTTCACTTTACCCATAATATCTATATCATCTGCATAACCAAGCAGCTTGGATGTTCCTCCAATATCACATTCCTCCTTTATCTTCCTTACAACTTTCTCTAGAGCCAGATTGAAGAGTAGCGGCGATAGTGCATCACCCTGTTTCAAGCCAGATGTTATTTGGAAGGGGTCTGATTTCCTGCCTTTATATGTTACTATATTATAGTATCTTCCATGCATAGTCTGGTCATGTTGATTAACTTCCTTGGTATTCCAAATTCCTGCATAGCATTCCATAGACTATTCCTATGGACACTATCATAAGCCTTTTTAAAATCCACAAAAATGTTATGGAGATCTCTTTTATATTCCCAATGTTTCTCGGCTATTTGTCGTAAGATAAATATCTGATCTATTGTTGATCTGTTTTGTCTCAAAGGGTTCCCCAATTGATATTTGCATGAACCCATGGACAGAAATAACTTATGCAGGTTATTAATTATCATTTAAATAATCTTAATTTAACACTCTTGCTTTAATTTCCTATCCCATATACAATGTTCACAAATATGTTTCTTTATGTTATAAACCAGAACGTATTCCAAGGGAATGTTACAGAAAATTCAAACACCTCAACATTTGTTCTCAATGTTTTCGCTATTGATCCTGAAAACAGAACCTTGACGTATTCCTTCCCTGCTGGACAAAGTAAGTTACTGTTACATTCGCTGCCTAGTATGTAGTTGTACATAACACTTGTAAAACGGGAAGTCTGGATACAAGGCCGATAATGCCAGGCATTAGTGAATTTAGGCCAGTATGTGGGGCCGATAGTACCAAAAATTAATGACGTGGGCCAATTTATGGGGAGGGAGGGTGGGGAGCCGATAGTACCAACCATTAATAACGTGGGGCCAAATTGCGGGGAGGGAATGGGTGCCAATAGTACCAAACATTAATAACGTTGGGCCAGTTTGTGGGGAGGGAGGGGTGGGTGCCAAGAGCCGGAATCACTATTCATGTCCGACATCTTGGTTTTGGTCTAGGGTTTAGAAGATATAGGAGTATCTCTACTGGCTCGTATAAACACTGTACGAATCACTAATCTTTCGTGCACACAACTCAACAAGTTCAATGCGTCCTTAGAGCACACGATCACTTTATTGTAGCCACAGTTATCACCGTGGTTGTGCATCATACACCGCCGGCTTCCTGCCCTTCAGCGTTCTGTGTATGACCAAGACCACTCACTGTCTATCAATAGAGACTACATGGTACAACTAATCGTCATTTAGGACCTTGCTGTTCTGCACAAATATAGATTTCACAATTCACTGGTAAACGTTAATAACACTTCTATTTACTCACGCACATTACACTTGGTGACCCAACCAGTCTTTGTCACGGCGTGTCTCTCTCCCCGCCATTCCTTGTCGAAGTGTTCACAAAACGGGGTCAGCTCTCTCGCCACCGCTGTCGGCATTTACTGGCCCATAGTCAGTCGTTAGCTTCAGTGTAGCTGCTTCTTCAATCACAGCCTTCTTCAACAGGAAACACTCTTACTGTCGACTGCATCTTGGAATAACTGCAACCATCGCAAACCGCTTCAACTTTCTCAAAATCTCTCCGAACCAACCTTCTCCTTTCACGTCTCAGCGCGCTCTGCCGAGCACACCCTTTTCCGCCTTCTGACCTGGCGCATAACTCCGCCCCTTCGTGCCCCGGTGTGCGGTTGATTTCTCAACTCGTGTCTTAGTGACATAGGTTTACACACTTGCTCTGTTTCTCGTATCCATCTCATGGCAGTGGGGGTGCCGATATTTCCAATCAATAATAACATTGGGCCAATGTGTGGGAAAGGGTGGGGGGGGGGGGGGAGCGATAGTACCAAAGATTAATGACGTTCCAGTGTGTGGGGTAGATATTTACAAATGTTACGACCTTAGGAAAGTATGATGTGGGTCCGATATGTTCATGTATTTGTGACGTTAGGGCAATATGTGGAAGCCGATAGTACTAAACATTAGTGACTTTAAGCTAGAATAAGGATGGGGGACGTGGGAGGGTGCTATGGTACCAAACATTTGTAATTAACATTTGCAGGTCGGAATATATTATTTGAGAACGACATTTCCAAATATTTGAAACACCAGGGCAATTTGTGTGTCAGATATTTCCACACATTCCTTGTGGTAGCTATTTAAAAAAAAAAAACCTTCCCACCCCCACATCCCTCCAATATTGCCTTTATTTTGTATTAATATCATAATCGAAAACAAATGTAAATGTTTATTAAACTGTAACGCTTTAAGGAAACCCGGGAACGAATATAGATAGGTACAGACAGACAGACGGGCAGGCAGACAGACTGACAGAACGGTAGGTTGGTAGGTAGGTTTTTATATGTGTATCTATATGTGTGTGTTGGTGATTGGGTCAGTGGGTGTATTATTGCATACGTGTATTTACAATAACCACATGTGTGAAAAGTTGCATGTACAAATAAGATATGTTTGGACCGTTGTTAGTCACATGGCTATGTGAGTACTTCATCGATTCATTTGCCTATTCTGCAGTGGGTTCGTATTGGCCTTTTAGCATAAACCCCCTGAGTGGAGCTGTTTCAGTGGCGTCCCTGGTTGACTACGAGGCTAAGAGATATTACTTCGGCCCAGTGACAGTCACAGACAAGGGGACACCACCGCTGGTTTCGACTGCCAATATATCTATTACAGTGAACCCTGTCAACGAGTACCCGCCCACATTCAGCAGTAGCACAAGCGCCAGCATTAACAAACTTGACAAGCCAGGTAAGGACAACAAAGAGGGTCAGATTTGAACATTAACAAGCTAGACAAGCCAGGTAAGGACAACTAAGAGGGTCAGATTTGAACATTTTCTGGTACTAATTTTAGGGTGGGACAATTTTTTAAAAATTCAATCCACCCCTTCGCGGACTGAGCCCCTGACCAGCGGGCCGGCAGGCTAGCGTGTGGCCGCTACGCTACCGCCACCTCCTCCGGACAGTCGTGAGCTTTCATCTGATGTTATCATTGCCATTAAAAGGTATTTGAATTTGTCAGCTTAATTAAGTATTTTCCCATCTATTGTTATCTCATATTTTGACGTTACCAATTTTTCGATGTAACCATAGTTTCTGTTCCCTTGTTATCCACCTAAAGTCCTTCTTTCCACCCTCTATTACTACAATGTCAAATGGTAAATAAATATTAATTACTGATGTCTCTGGCCTAGGGGTTAAACGACATTCACCGTAATCCCGCTTATCCACGTAGGGTAACACAGCGCGCGAGAATTTGAAGCGGTTCTCTCCGCGTTGATAACGGGATAAGTGAGCCAACCGCTCAGAAAGCAATGACAAACTACTGAGCGTAATTTTGACAAGAAATCAAAAATCAGCTGAAAGATGCTGATGTTGACAGCGATGTCCTGTAAAGGATATGAAAAAAAAAAACACCATAAAATTATGCAGCGACCACAGATCACTGCATTGTGTATGCATTTAGTATATAACATGCAAGCATTTTGTATATCTGCGCCTGTTAATTAACCGGATACATAAGGGAAGCTAAGAGTAGTAATAATGTATCCTACCAGAGGCGACTAAGGAGGATTGGTGTAAGACAGGTTATCTCTCCCGCACCAACCTGTAGCCTCCAAATCCATTCAACCATGAACAAGCCTGCACGGGGTGTAGCGTCAGTTCGTTCAGCGATTCAGCTCTTTTGGTAGGTGAAAGGAATAATAATAATAACAGTAAAAGGAGAAGAAGGAGCAGAAGAGGAAGACATTCTGTGTATGCTTGAAAGTTACAGTGAATACTACTATAGATCTCTCATGTACTCCTATTCTACAGTGCCTCATTATGTATCGCATTGGTTCTCAACCGGTGGGGAATCTCTCTTCCCCCCCCCCCCCGGGGTGAATTTTAGGGTTTCAAAAGGGCGGGGGGGGGGGGGGGGGGAAATTAAGATTATTTCAAGATCGCGTTAATACAAGAACCGATTACTTGATTTTGTTTTTCCCTTCATACTTTATGGTTCTGTACGTCTCATTCATTCATTCATTCATTCATTCATTCATTCATTCATTCATTCATTCATTCATTCATTCAGTAACATGTCCTTTGCAGAACCTCGCTCCCATAACAACCTTCCGGAAAACCTCTCGATCATAAGCAAGATGTCCCGCGTCCTGATACACCCATATGGAGATCATCCCCACATCCTGCACCCATCTTCTCTTTGCCTTCCTCTTCCTCTCTTCCAGGCATATACCCTCCATTATTTGTTCTCTCCAAACTTTCGTGACGTTTCAAGTGACCACATATTTCAATTTTCTTTGTTTTATCGTCTTTAATAGCCAGCCTTCTTCAATATTCACTCTTGAAGTATGGATGCATTTGGTTCTTTTCTTTACCCAAGATATTCTTAGACTCGTCTATAACATTTATATTCACCCTTCTCACCCTTCTCAAATTCATTTTATAAAGTAAGTAGGCCCACACATCACATTTTATGTGGACGTCCAGACTTGTTTTAGTATGTGCTTTCATTATTACGTATACTGTGTAGGAGGGGGGGGGGGGGTTAGGTAGGAAATACGAAGGGGGGGCGGGGGAATGACGTTCTGAAAATATGGTGAAGGGGGGCACGGGCCAAAAAAGGTTGAGAACCACTAATGTATGGGTTCTGGCTCTTCCAACACAACTATAGTTTGTGGAATTGTGGTAAATCCTGACAAAAAGAAATCATAAACAGTCAAAATATATGTTTCAATACAGTTTCTGGTCGACCCCCGCGTAAAGGGCCCTCATACCCCAGTTATCTGTACTGTCCTGTTTCCATCGTAGTGCCGTATATCCACCACCACTATCATTATGATTATCATTATTGTCATTATCATCTCACCGTCATCATCACCATGCAGTAGCTCCTTGGTAGGAGGCCGCTCGCATGACCTTACCACACGTTTCTCTATCCATTGTCAGTTCTCCCGCCTCAAGCACCCTCATACCCGACTTGTCTACATTGTCTTGTGTCCATTTCAGTGCTGATACCCTAGTTATCGGCACTATCCTGTGTCCTTTTCAGTGCTGATGCCCCAGTTTTCTTCACTGTTCTATGTCCATCTTAATGCTGGTCGATCCCCCGCATCAAGCACCGCCATACCCCAGTTGTTTGCACTGTCCTATGTCCATTTAGTGCTGGTAATCCAGTTGTCTGCATTGTCCTATGTCCATCTTAGTGCTGATAACCCAGTTGTCTGCAATGTCCTATGTCCAATCTTAGTGCTGATCCTCAGTTGTCTGCACTGTCCTGTGTCCATTTAGTGTTGATACCCTAGTTGTCTGCACTGTCCTGTGTCCATCTTAGTGAATGTCTACCCCTGTCTAAAGCACCCTCATACCCCAGTTGTCTGTAGTGTCATGTATCCATTTTAGTGCTGATCGACCACCGCCCCAAGCACCATCATACCCCAGTTGTCTGCACTGTCCTGTACCCATCTTAGTGCCGATCGACCACCGCCTCAAGCACCCCCCCCCCCATACCCCAGTTGTCTGCACTGTCCTGTATCCATTTTAGTGCCGATCGACCACCGCCCCAAGCACCCCCATACCCCAGTTGTCTGCACTGTTCTGTTTCCAACTTTGTGCTGGTCGACTCCCGCGTAAAGGGCCCCCATACCCCAATTATCTGTACTGTCCCGTGTCCATCGTAGTGCCAATTGACCACCGACCCAAGCACACCCATACCCTAGATGTCTGCACTGTCATGTGTCCATCTTAGTGTTGATCGAACCCCCTCCTCAAGCACAGCCATATCCCAGGTGTCGGCATACTGTCCTATGTTTCTCTTAGTAATGGTACTCCAGATGTCTGCACTGTCCTATGTCCATCTTAGTGCTGATTCTCCAGTTGCTGCACTGTCCTGTGTCCATCTTAGTGCTGGTACTCCAGTTGTCTGCACTGTCCTATGGTCATCTTAGTGCTGGTCGACCCCCGCCTCAAGAACTCTCATACCCAAGTTGTCTGTGTTGACCTTTGTCCATCAATGTACTGATCCCCAGTTGTCTGCACTGTCCTGTGTCCATCTTAGTGCGGATTCCCAGTTGTCTGCACTGTCCTGTGTCAATCTTAGTGCAGATAGACCACCGCCCCAAGCACCCTCATACCCCATTTGTTTGCACTGTCCTGTGTCCATCTTTGATCTGGTCGACCCCCCGCGTAAAGGGCCCTCATAACCCAGTTGTCTGCACTGTCCTGTGTCCACCTTAGTGCTGATCGACCACCGCCCCAAGCATCCCCCATACCCCAGTTGTCTGCACTGTCCTGTATCCACCTTAGTGCCCATCGACCACCGCCCCAACCACGCCCCTCCCCTATACCCCAGTTGTCTGTACTGTCCTGTGTCCACCATAGTGCCGATCGACCACCGCCCCAAGCACCCCCCTCCCCATACCCCAGTTGTCTGCACTGTCCTGTACCCATCTTAGTGCCGATCGACCACCGCCCCAAGCACCCCCATACCCCAGTTGTCTGCACTGTCCTGTACCCATCTTAGTGCCGATCGACCACCACCCCAAGCACCCCCATACCCCAGTTGTCTGCACTGTCTTGTACCCATCTTAGTGCCGATCGACCACCGCCCCAAGCACCCCCATACCCCAGTTGTCTGCACTGTCCTGTACCCATCTTAGTGCCGATCGACCACCGCCCCAAGCACCCCCATACCCCAGTTGTCTGCACTGTCCTGTACCCATCTTAGTGCCGATCAACCACCGCCCTAAGCACCCCCCCCCCCCCATACCCCAGTTGTCTGCACTGTCCTGTACCTATCTTAGTGCCGATCGACCACCGGTCCCAAGCACCCCCATACCCCAGTTGTCTGCACTGTCCTGTACCCATCTTAGTGCCGATCGACCACAGCCCCAAGCACCCCCATACCCCAGTTGTCTGCACTGTCCTGTACCCATCTTAGGCCGATCGACCACCGGTCCCAAGCACCCCCATACCCCAGTTGTCTGCACTGTCCTGTACCCATCTTAGTGCCGATCGACCACCGCCCCAAGCACCCCCATACCCCAGTTGTCTGCACTGTCCTGTACCCATCTTAGTGCCGATCGACCACCGCCTCAAGCACCCCCATACCCCAGTTATCTGCACTGTCCTGTACCCATCTTAGTGCCGATCGACCACCGCCCCAAGTACCCCCATACCCCAGTTGTCTGCACGGTCCTGTACCCATCTTAGTGCCGATCGACCGCCGCCCTAAGCACCCCCATACCCCAGTTGTCTGCACTGTCCTGTACCCATCTTAGTGCCGATCGACCACCGCCCCAAGCACCCCCCCCCCCCCATACCCCAGTTGTCTGCACTGTTCTGTGTCCATTTTTGTGCTAGTCGACCCCGGCTTCTACTTTCAGTAACCACGTCTTCTAACACTGTTCTTGCCCCAAGCCAAGAACAAAGTATTTCATTGTCCGTGATATAATGCTATGTAGGAGCCAGATGTCTTCGATGTTCAGATCTTGTTTTGGTGCTCGATATAAATTTATTCTAAAACTAAACCTTTCACAACAACTCTAGTGATGTTTAGGTCTGTTAATGTATTTTACGAGATAAAAGATACCTTTAACATGAACCCTAGTCATGTGTAGTTCTGTAAATATATTCTATGAAAAAATTTTTTAAAAAACTTTTCATAGGAACCCTAGTGATGAAGCTGTATGCCTCCGACGGGGATGCTGGAGACGATGGAAAAGTCGAGTACTTCCTGGAAGATGGCAATGCGCCGTTTGTGCTGGATCGATTGACCGGGAATCTAACAATAGGCAGTGGACTCGATCAAGTGACGGGTACGTTCTATAATCTAACCGTAAAAGCTGTGGACAAGTCAAAGACCACAGTTCTGAGTTCAACAATTACAGTCATAGTGAACTTTAATAAAGACAACAACAATAATAACGATCCAGTGTGCAATCCTCTTGGACCCCTTTTAGTAACCCCAAATACACATTTAGGAGACCCAATTGGATACCTTAGTTGCACTGACGCGGATTCAGGTACCCAATTAAAATACGATATCATTAAGAACGCCACTGACCTGTTCAATGTTGTTACATATAATGGAACAATTCGACTGGCAACTACACCTATCGTTGGTTCCTATATAATTGTGGTTAGCGTCGATGATCAAGGCAAACCTCCTAGAACAGCCGTTGTTTCTGTTAAGATCAATGTGGTGACCACACTCGCCTTTACCAATCTTCCAGCAACTACATATGTTTACGAGAACTCAAATTCTACCGATTTACTTTATACAGTAAAAGCTAGTGGGTCTTACGACCTCATTACATATGCAATTACTGGTGGGAATACGGATGGTAAATTTTATTTACACCAGACAACTGGAGATTTGAGAATTGTCACAAATGTGGACAGAGAGAAGACTGATTCATACACTCTTCAAATAACAGCAACTACGACAGACGGACAATCTGTCCAGCAGAACTTAATTATATCTGTACTAGATATAAATGATAACGCTCCAAGGTACAGCAGCTCGTTTGATTATCTCAAGATATCGGAGGGAATGTCGGCTCCATCACCGCTCAAACGATACGCTGCCAGTGATCTGGACATTGGACACAATGCTGAGATAGTGTACAGCATCATATCTGGGAATACTGGAGGTATGTTCACGTACACTTCTACTGGAGAGTTACAGCTAACGAAAAAGCTTGACCGTAAGGTACAGTCATTTTACACGCTCACCCTGTGCGCCACAGACAGAGGAGTTCCTCCCCTGAATAGTACGATACTTGTGGATGTGGAAGTAGTTAAAGAATATGTCGATAACTTAAAAATAGTGTCATCTGGCGGCACAATTCCTTTGTCACTGGCAGAAGATGTAACAATCGGGGCAGCCGTAGTCAAAATTCAGGTTCAGAATAATGATACCTGGCCTAATTTGACCTTCACAATAACAAGCGGTAACAGCGGCAATAACTTCACCATTAACGAGAGGACAGGGGAAGTGTACCTGATCTACGCCCTGGACAGGGAGACTGCCGATGTCATGACTGTAGGGGTACAAGTCAATAGTAGCAGCAGCGGGCAAACAGACACCACCACGCTGGTTATAAGTATAACTGACGTCAACGACAACAATCCTCAGTTTAATCCAGATAACTACGTGTTTTCAGCGTCACATGGCACACCTGGTGGAAGTGTTATAGGAACTTTATTCGTGACAGATTCAGACGCCGGGGTTAACAAAGATTTATCCTTCTCCATCCCGTTTGGGAACGCTAATAACTCTTTTCAGTTACGCGGGACGACAATAATTGCTGCATCAGATTTGAACGCTAATGTTAAAAACCAGTACATGCTGCAGGTTGTCGCTTCAGATCATGGCACACCAGTTCGCAACTCAACGGCTTATGTCACTGTTTTAATTAGGCCAGAATTTAAAGTGCCATGGTTTATACCCAAAACAAATACTACATCCATAGAAGAAACTCGCACCCCAGGCAGTTTGATATACGATGTTGATGCCACATTCTTAGGAGCAGCAGAACGATCTTCAACAAATCCGGGAGATTTGGCTTACTTTTTAAGTAGCGGAGATATCAGTAAATTTTATGTAGAACAGGATATTGGAGAAGTACAGCTTACTAGTGGCCTCAGTTTCTCGGAAAGCAATTCATATAAGTTAACTATTACAGCTGTAAACAAATACAATTATTCTCTAAGCGACAACTTTACACTGTATATAACAGTGAAACAAGTCAACAGATATAGCCCTGTTTTCTCCAAAGACTTGTATTTATGTGACGTGAGCGAAACCGCTGCAGCAGGGACGGTTGTTGGGAGGCTGTCTGCCACTGATAAAGATCCTGGACAGTTTGGAAACGTGAGTTATTCTATCGAATCAAATAACAATTTTATTGTTAGCTCATCGACAGGAGTCGTCATCTTAATCGGTCAGTTGGAATACTCAATAGCTAAAAGTTACAATCTTTTAGTGAAGGCCATTGATAATGCTGGGAGCAACAGCAAGACAACCACAAGTGTGATTTGTATACGTGTTATCGATGTGAATAATCACTATCCAAGGTTCATAAACACACCTTACGCCGTTACTGTTCCGGAGTCCTTGCCTGTTGGCAGTATCTTGGAAATATTAGTAGCTGAGGATCTGGACTCTGGAATATATGGAACTGTATCTTACTCAATTCTCTCAGGCAATTCCGGTGGAAAGTTTGCTGTAGGCTCGAAAACTGGAGCCGTGACTCTTATGTCTAGCCTGGACTTTGAGAGTGTTTCTCAATATGTTATCAGCATTCGAGCGCAAGATGGTGGTTCGCCACCACTATCAAACACCACAATTCTCACTGTTAATGTATATGATCAGAACGACAATGCACCATATTTCGGACAAAACAGAATGGATGTTACTATCGACATTGACACTCCACCCCTGACCCCAATAGGGCAGGTGTCAGCTTCGGATGCTGATACAGGAAAGAATGGCATTGTCAGTTATATCATTGAGAGTGGCAACGATGACCACTTGTTCAGTATTGACACAGTCAGCGGTGTGATCACAACAGCCAAGTCTCTGACCTCGGCACCCAGTTTCCACTCATTGACAGTGGCAGCGATTGATCACGGTCTGCCGCCTTTAACGGGGACTGTCACCGTTGCGGTTTTAATACGGCCTGCTGAGCAAAGTCCTGGCTCAGCCAATGTCGTCTTCAGCGTCAAAGAGAACGAAGCTGCCGGGACACTAGTTGGAATTATACCCAGAGATCCGTCGTTAATCAATGTCACCAGTTATACAAAAAGGTAAGATTATACACATGGAAAAGAATAACGTCTATAATTAAAACCCCCCTAAAAGTTAATTTAAAAAGTTTTCCAAAGTCTACTCTGTCTATCCTTTATCCCGACATGTCTCCATAACGATGATGACTGTTGATCAACATAGTCATTAAACTTTAGGGGAAGGAGGATTAAAACTTCGGAATTTTAATGACATGTGTCGCCGGGATTTTTAGAGTTGGATAGAGGGAATCTGAATGTTTGCCTACTCAAACAAGAACACAATATTTAGAACTCGGGAAGTGTGGAATGTCCACTTTATAAAAAAACACTATTATAGAACTCAGAAAGTGTGGAATGTCCACTTTACAAAAACCCAAAATATTATAGAACTTTGGAAGTGTGGAATGTCCACTTTATAAAAAACAATATTATAGAAGTCAGAAAGCGTGGAACCTCAACTTTACAAGAACGCAATATTATAGAACTCAGATAGTGTGGAATGTCCAATTTACAAGAAAAAAATAAAAACTCAAAAAGTGTGGAATGTCAACTTTTCAAAGGCAAAACGTTTAAAAAATCAAGAAAACCCGGGAGAACCTGTCTGATACCAAAACCCCATAAAAAAGCAAAGAAGTATGCCATGCATGTCGTAAGTGGCGACTAAGGACGATAGGCGTGATACTGGGCTACTTCATACCGTAGAAAACTGTAGCTGCAACATCCGTTAACCATAATCAAGACTGCAAAGAGCTCGTCGAGATTTGGGTTGAGTTGGGAGTTGAATCAAAAAAAGAAAGAAGGAACGAAAGAAAAGAAAAAAAAAAAAAAGAAGAAAAAGGGAAAAAAATAGTTGCGGTTGCAAGCATGCATCAACAAGAAAAAAAAAAAAAAAAAAAAAGCAAAGAAATGTATGAAAATTTAACATTCCTACATTAAAGCATAATATTGTCAGTAAATAAGTATAATAAAAATAAAATAGAATGAAGTAAACTAAGATTCTTAACTACGCGTCATGCGGTTGAGGACAAAAACACAGAAACCAAAGGAAAGAAGTTCACATATATAGGCACAGAGAGAAAGGGAGAGAGAGAGAGAGAGAGAGAGAGGAGAGAGAGAGAGAGAGAGAGAGAGAGAGAGAGAGAGAGAGAGAGAGAGAGACAGAGACAGAGAGAGATAGAGACAGAGACAAAGAGATCGAGAGACACAGATAGAGAGATTAAGTTAGAAATAGACACAGAAAGAGATACAGAGTTAGAAAGAGATAGAGAGGGAAAACAAAGAAAGGGAGAGAAGAAGGGAGAGAAAAATAGAGATCCTGTATATGCTATTAAAGAGAAGATAAGAAGATAGAGGAAGTTGTTTTCAAGACTGAAATAAAAAAAAAAAATAGAAGAGAGACGAAACGTAGTCACAAAAAGACGAGGACCCAAAGATTTGGGGTGATGGATCGACCGATCATCATCATCATCATCATCATCATCATCATCATCATCAATTGCCTTGCCAGCTAGCGTAGGTGTTCATGGCTCTCCACATATCGCGGTCTTTGTGTTCTGGATCAACTCTGCTGATGGGACGCAGAGGTGTTTCCAAGGCACCAGGGCTGGATTATATACTGGCCAAGACCTATTGACGCGTCCTCGTCGAGCGTCCTGGGCAACAGGTCCCTTCGGGGTCCTGGCTAAGGTCAGTAGGATCGCCGATTCCTCCGAAGTCGGAGAGTGTCTGCCTGTACGGCGAGGAACCACCAGTCTGCACACCAATAAGCCAGACATGGGACAACGGATACTCACGCAAACCTCAAGTCATGTATGACATCACACTGATGTTGGACAACAGGATGCCTTCATCCGACATACAGGACTTCGCGTTGGAGCTCAAGCCAACGAACACAAGCAAGCAAGCAAGCAACTCTGCTGATGATATCCCTTCTCATCGATCATCATTTCTCGCGGTCTACCCCTGCCTTTCTTTCCCTTGATCTTTCCAGTTGTCACGATATTCTCTAATGCCTCTCTTCTCATCACATGACCAAAGAAAAAGTTTGTCTCTTTCTTATTTTTGAATATCATGTTCTAATTTAATTGCTTCTTTCAGACGTAGGGATGGACTAAGAACATGGACAAAGACAACACAGGCGAAAAAACAGATGGATAAATGACTGTATAACAAGGGGCTTGGTCAGGGGTTTGAATCCGTATCGGGGAGAAAATTGTAAAATTGACCTGGGCTCCTAAGTCGACCCAGCCTACAATAGTCCATGAAAAGCTGTGGGAGTTAAAGAAGACCGGGCGTGATACTGACCACAGCACCCACGAATGCCCATAGGTCTATACAAATATGGGTCTAGCACCATGTTTTTAATATGCCTTAAGGCGGGTAAAGTGATCATGTACGTGATATTATTACTATTGAAGTTACTCCTGTAAACACGTGCCTTAAGATGTAAAGTGATCATTTACGTGACATAACCACTATAGCAGTTACTCCTGTGAACATGTGACTTAAAACGTGTAAAGGGATCCTTTACTTGATATAAATACTATAGCAGTTACTCTTGTACACAGATGGAATTCATCGCTGTATCATGTCTGCGTTTATTCCAGCACTATTCTATTTTCCTGTTGTAGTCTAGGTGAGTTCACATTTCTTGCTACATGTAACTGCTGCTGTGTTAAGTTGTGCAATATGCCATCTATTACTGACAATAGAGATTATAGATCCGTTAATTTTTTCAATGTATACTATGTCAGTCTTAGGTGTCTGACTTTTACACACATTAGAGACCAATACTCAACTTAGCGTTAAATTGTCCAGCATGCATACACACGCATACGCACTCACCCACACATACACAGACTCGAGCGCACATGCAACCGCACAAACACAGACACATACCAACATAGATACGTACACACATACAGCCATCCACACATACATACATACGTGGCAACAAACTTACAGATAATCATACGTACATTCACTACAAACAGGACAGACCGACAGATACCATGACAGTTTCCAATTCAATTCAATTCATTCAACTTTATTTTAAAAAGGATTACAAATTGATTATCAATTATCAATTGTCAATTAATAGACCTAGTGTTTTATGTTGATTTACATTAACTACAGGTAATGTGTGCCATGCGGGAGTTCGAGCGGTGCTCCAGTTATGGCTAGTGTCTGGAGTTTTTGTCTGATCGTTTTTACATGGATTGGTTTTGTCGATGTTAATTTGCATGCGGTTTTCATTGCTCTATCTAGTAAGATTATCAAGTTCTTTTTGTAAAGAATTTTCCAATTCACTACGGTTCTCTTGACTAGTATATATAGTACCGTCGTCTGCAAATAAATCACAAGTTGTATTGATATATAAAGGAAGATCGTTAATATAAACTGCAAAAAGCAGCGGACCTAGTATTGAACTCTGAGGCACACCAATATTAGCTGTGTGGGTCTTGATAGCCGCCTTCCTGGCCTAGAGGTTAGCGACTTTTCTCCGTAATCTCGTATACTCTCGTAAGTAACGTGACGACGGTGAGAATTAGCAGTGGTTCGAATCGCGTCGGTAACTTACGGGGTATGTGAGCCGGCCGCTCAGAAAGCAATGGCAAACTACTGAGCGTAATTTTGCCAAGAAATCATCAATCAGCTGAAAAATGCTGATATTAACAGCGATGTCTTGTAAAGGATATGCAAACATTTAGTATTTAGGGTCTTGATAGGCAGTTGTTGAAGGACACGACTTGTTGTCTGTCGGATAGAAATGACGTAATTATGTTCACTATATTGGTGCTTGTCTTCATTTGTTTTAATTTTCTAATTAAGTGATTTTCCCTAACATCAATGCAAGTATCGCCTGAGTAAAATGACACACAGACGTAAAAAGACTCACATAAATAAAGAAACTCACACGAGTAAAGGAATTCACACGAAGAAAGGAACTCACATGAGCAAAGAAAGTCACAGGGGTAAAGACATTCACATAAGTAAAGAAACTCACTAGTATCACAGCTTGGGATTCTTAGATAAATAGCAACATTGTTTTCTTTTTCTTCAAATTTTAATTTTATCGTTCACATTCTCATCCCCCCCCCCCCCCCCCCTGTTATTCGTCTCACCCCGTTTTTTCCATAATGTAGTCTCTGGAGGGTCTTCTCCGTGATTATATATTGTGTTTTGTTTATGGATTTGTTTGCTGATGAAGACGGGTCGTCGCAACGTCCTGCGCTTATCTTTTTTTCTATTCTGTAACGCCGCATTACTTTGTGTTATTTTATATTGAGATTATTTTAAAAAACGCTGTTAATTTTTATTGTCCTAGTATGTTATCTATATGTGTGATACATCTTCCATCTGATGTTATCCGTGTGCCTAAATTTTTGGAATTTCTGCACTCACCCCAAAAAATATCTTTTTTCTTTGATTTTTACGGATAACACCTTTGTTAATTTTTTATATATCTTTTTTCTACACAGTGGAGGTAATATTGACAACGCTTTCAAGATAGCTAAGAGTGAAATAATAGTGGCATTCTACAAACGACGATTCCGCTGGACAGGGAAACATACGCAAATTCCCCGACTTGTGGCTCTATGTCACCCAAACGCGAACAGTAAGGATATTTATGTAAGTATATGGCGATGAAAAGAAATCGAGAAATCAAAAGGACCTTTTTGTACCACTTGAGGCGTATTGGGATATGATGCAAACCCATATCTGTGTCCAAAACCCGGCACTGGATGGGTGATTTTGGTCATTTTCACGACTGGACTTCCCATGGTATGTCCATTAATCACATGTAGTGGGGGTCGACCTGGGAGCTCAGATAAAAAAAAATAAAGAGTCGCCTTGAATAGAATTCGAACACATGACTATTAGGTCGCATTCAAGCATCTAAGACAGATTATTAACTCTTAGAGAACGGAGATTTCCACTCTTTTTATATTTTTATATTTTTTAGTTAGTTGACATTTGAAATAATCTATTTTATGATGAATTTTTCAAAAGAATATTGAAAAAATACATAGTTTTAAAGAACATGATTAGAAAGTTTAACCACTTGAAAACGAGAAAAACAAAATGCTCATGAAGCTTAGTAGCCCATTATTGGCTTACTGATTTTCTCCTTATAGTCCACGCCGTGGGGAGCTGGTGAACATGCCCGTCCAAAGCCTTCTGCCTCGTGTACTGCCAATCATTTCTGTCACCGATGTTCCTTCATGTCATGATGTGAAACTTTCATCATCTTCTCTCTGGGTCTCACCCATCTTTCCTCCTTTCCAACTTTCCCGTTTCACGACGTACCCCCAGCTTTCACTCCTCATGGCGAGCTGAAGAATATGACCTTTTTTCTTCAGTTGCGAGTAACCCGTTCTTTTATTTTTTAATGTTTTCCAAGATATCTTTATTGCTTTTTTTCATACTTTCAGTGCTCTTATAATTCTTTTTTTTTAAACCCCATCTCCGCAGCTTCCCCATTCTTTCACGCAACCAAGGTTTATAATATCCTAGGAACTTTTTAACGTTTTTTAGAAGAAAAAATTGGAGAACTTGGTGACAAATGGCTAGATCGAGGGGGAGAGAACAAGGGGTGGCAGAGAAGAAATACCTGGACAAGAACACTGAGCTGATCTATGATATGGTGACTGCGTGAGGGTGGGGAAACATGACACCTCCCCCCCCCCCACCCCCCCTTATCGGCATGGCACATGATTATGAATGAACTTTCCAACCCCGCCATATGTGCACACATAAAAAAATAAATATATTATATAATATGTTACATATATAATAAATAATCTCTCTCTCTCTCGCTCTCTCTCTCTTTCTCTCTCCTCCGCTCGCCCTCTGTGTGTGTGTGTGTGTGTGTGCGCGCGCGCGCGTGTGTGTGTGTGTGTGTGTGTGTGTGTGTGAATATATTCTGAAAAGGGAAAGAAGAAATGTATCGTTTGTCGATGTAGTTACCACTAAGTTCAACGCAAGTCCTCCAGTGCCGATAAAATTTTTGGATTCCTGTAGAAACAAACAAAATTCTCTTGGTTCCGTGTGTTGTACATCTTCATCGGACCCAAAAGTCTGTCCCAGAATCCTGCCGTTTTGACACTTCCTACTCCACTCATACACTTGCTGGACTGACGGCATGCATCACCATACTGGACCTTCATTCGACGATGCATTTCTGTCACAATGACACGGGTAATGTAATTTCTATCACATTTTAAGGTTTTTTATCTGAAGCCCCCTAGTATATTATTAACACGTAATTTTTAAAGCATTGTACCGAAAAAATACAAATTGTAAAAAGCTTATAAGCAACGGAGATGTGGTCCCAGACACAAATGTTGCGAATATCTTGAAATGCCAGAGTAACTAACATTGATTGCCTTGATGGGCTAATGAAACTAAAACAGTATATACAATGTTAAACAAGAAAAAAACAAAAAGCAAGCTTTCTTTGGTCACGTGATGAGAAGATAGGCATCGGATAAAACTGTGACAGCTGGAAAGTTCAAAAAGGAAAAAAGGCAGAAACAGACCGAGCGAAATTATGCTGGATGAGCAAGTTGATTCGGAACCCCAGGACCGAATCTGTGGAGAGTGATGAACGGCTACGCCTGTTGGCAGTTTGGGTAATCACCGAAATATATTTTTTGTGTTGAATGCATTGCACTGGTGTAGTACAGCTTTATTACGACTGCTAATTTGTGTATCATAATTATTAACAGGTTTCTTGTTAAGGTTACAGATGATAACGACAATGCACCGATCTTCGACAACCCTGTACTACGCTTCCAGGTAGTAGAAACCTGGCAGCAGGTTATACCTAGGTTTTATTAACAGCCACAGACCTCGATGAGATGGAGTGAACAACCAGGTGGACATGGGGATTTCACCAGCCAGACCTCCTGCCAGTACTTACTTCACGCTGGAACCTCCCGGCATAATCAAACTGAAGAGCCCTATATCCTATGAGGACATCTCGTCCTTTGTGTTCTTTGTTATGCTACAGATAGAGGGACACCGCAAAGGTCTTCAACAGCAACTATCTATGTCAATGTTGGGACGTTGACGAAAACCCTCGACTATAACAGTAAGTATAATTGTTTTTTGGTAATTAAATTAGTAAAGCAAAAAAGTTTGTTTTTTAAAAACCTAAATGTTTTAATACGTGTGTTAAACCTGGCACATTGCCGTTTTGATAGACGATAATTTGTAAAAATGGAGCTATACCTCTCCATAGCACCAAAACCTGGGCTGAAATTTAGAGACCACCTGCTGCGCATGCAGGATCATCCCTCTCTCGACCTGCCTGGTTTACTCCAGGGGATAGGTAATACCAATACATATGGAACAATACAAGCTGCCGGGTCAGCAAAGCAATGCTCTCCATCCTAGACCAGTCGTCAACCATGCCTTGGGGCCTGGTCTGCCCTGCTCTGCCTAAAAACTTAGTCTTTAGGATTAGTTTAGTTTAGTATAGTCTATGGATCAACATCACGGCACACGGGTATAACCCATAAGTGCTCGGTTCTCCTCCTAACTCAAACCTGAGTCTGGAGAAACTCAACTCAGTTCACTAACTCCGTAGCACCGGCGAGGATCCTGAAATACTTTGGGTAGATTTTTAAAATCGAAAATTTTTCCCCGGGGAGCGCCGTTAGGCTACTCTTTTTCGATTTCCAACTCCCAAAGGGGGTTTTTTTCGTGTGCAACAATACACACAGGCGTCTGATCTCACTACCCAGAGACCAGGGAAATTTTGTTACTAGAATTTCCCCGTGAAAAAATTCCCGGGCATTACTGGACTTGAAACCCCGGGGCCTCCAGCACTCGAGGCGGACACCATACCTCGCGACCAAACTAGGGTCAGGCTTGTACCCTCCCCCAAATTTCTGTCCTCCACCCCCAAAGCATTTGGTATAATATTGGGGTATCGGGTTTTCGCCAGTGGGGTGGCTGTTTATGTTTGTAACCACATACCAAAATGATAACTATGGGTGTGGCGTGGGTTGTAATACCTCGGTTACATATGTACTCTTTTGTGAGCTCCAAAAATGTATACCATATGCCGTGACATTAGCGGGTGCGTTGGCTGAATGGTTAGGAAGTTTTGTTGACAGTGGCATGAGCGCGATCTGACAAAGGTTTGGGTTCCTGTCCTGGGCCCTTTCCGTTGACTACGGAGGGAACAACAGGAGAGCTCTTCCTCCATGGGTTGTAGTTATTAAGCCTTGTTGAAAGCACAATGTAACAAACTATCGTCTGTCAGACGGCCCGGTCCAATGAAAAGAATGAATGAATGTCTTCTTATATATACCGATTTCCCCTCATGGCGTGTAAAGGGGGTCCATGAAATTATTCTTATATCTGGACCAATCAAACAGGTGCCGTCTCCACAACGAAGGTCAGCTGTAATGTATCTCCAATATTGTCTGTCCCTTGCCTTGATTGTACATTCTTTAGGGCTGCTGTTCGTCCATCTCTAGGTGTTATCCTCTCTAGTAAACCCCTGTCTACCTCTTGCTCCCTTGCCTTTAACTTTAATTATTGGAGTATAGATGGACGCAAGTCGAAGTACAATTCAGTAACGCGATTCGTCACCAGGGGCGGCGCTTTCGACCCCGGTGTGGGCCCAAATTTCTGAATTTTTATATTGGATATTGTGTCTTCTGATCTCAAATTCTATCTTGAATTCCATGAGTATTTATTTTCGTACTATAGAAACCCCCCCCGTTCCTCTACAACTGATAAATCCCCGTTTTAAAACCGTTCTCTGTCTCAGCGATGTCCTCCCCGGAAGAAACCAAAAAAGGCAGGGAAAATTGGTTAAAGTAATAAAAACGTAGCACAGGCGGCGTCGTATGATCCGCGTGACAGTGCGGCATGTGAAACGATTTTTTAATGGTCTGCTAAGGGAAAAGAAAAACAGCACAAAATCTCATTTAAATGAAAATTTTAATTTTAAATAAAAAGAAGCATACAATTGTTTTTAAAAGGGTGTTCCTGTTTTAAAACATCTCTTCAAAATGAAGCTGTTAAGGGCTTGCCGATCTGATGAAGACTGAGTGAATGTAGAACAAAGATTACTGACCTCGACTTTGCCGTCCTATCCTTCCCCTTTTTCCCCCGACCATAGCACCCACCTACTCTGTAGTTTTTCTTTGGGTGTCACTCACTCATAGTAGTACAGTCCGTTTACCGTAGCACAAATTTGGTTTCTATTTCATATACACTTCAAGACTTTTTGATAAAAGAATATGTACTCGACCATGGTGGACTAGCCTGACATGCTGAGTAAATTTGCCACATTAATTAGGCACGACCCTATAAACAGTTTCCCACTCCCGGCCTACAACTATAATATCACAGTGACAATAATAACGTATATTAATTTTTTGGTTTTCTAGCTAGCCGATGTATAAAAACCAAACCGGGCTCCATGGAAAGGGGTTACGAACGCGATTCGTAATCCCTATACCCGGGTTCGAAACACAGCGGTGCTGTTTTTTTTCTTTCGAAAAAGTATAGGTGTCGGTCGTTCATACGCAATGGCAAACTACTTACGTAAAACTTGCGCACGGGAAACATGAACAGCCAAAATGCTGGGGTTGACTGCTACTTCCAGTGAAGGACATGCAACTTTTAAATTTTCTAAATGTGTAAACAGAGGTTGAAATTATTATTACAAACTAGATGAATCCGTTCTTAATGTCTCATAAATATGTGATAGTGTTACCAAACGTACTTAATGAAAAGAAGTCATTTTAAAGTGATCTTAAAAACCTTTTCATTCTACGGGTTTTCCAACAGCCTCTTTCATTGCCCCGGGGCTTTCCCCACGACGCGGCTGAAGGGGATGTTGCGTGTTCGCTGACGCCTGCCGATTTTTGGGCTAGCGCTTGCACCAACAGATACAATCACCTACACAACGTTTTGGTTAAAAAAGCGTGTTCAATGTTCACCCCAGGTATGACCCCAGCTGACACTTGTTGACTGTATTTATGTAAAGGGCATTTGTTATTTGTTAACGTGGATTGGTGCGAAGATTCAGGCGGATCCATGAGTACTCAGTCTAAAACTATAAATATAAACTATGTGTACGATACCTGCACTCAAATTACTACAAGCATGTATAGGTGATTTTATATCCAGTCATTATCATCACCATCATATGCCATGACGCTAAGAGCGGGAGATGATGCATCGGTCATCTCACACGATCAGAGACTCTCGGACTAAATGTGTATTCCAGTGTTACGCATCAGGGAAAAGGGAAGAATGCAAGGTCATGTGACATTTTTTGTCAACGCCAATCAACCATCTTCCGAATAAAGGGGAAAAAAGTTTTTAGAGTTCACAATGTTTTTAAAACGGGCACTCCTATGGATTTTAATTTTTAAAGGAAAAAGGCACTCCGCGAAAGTTTGGAGATTGTCACAACTATAATAGAATCCGCCCACAACGTTTGAGAATTTAAACCCCTTTTGCGAGGACAGGTGCGGGAACACTACAAAAACCCCCCCCCCCCCCTTTTCCCCCAAACTCCGAAGGCAAAGAATAAATCACACACACACCACACAGACACAAAAAAGATAAGTAGATTGTGAGCTTTAGTAGAACACGATTACAAGAAACAAAATGGACGTTTTCGGCCAAAGTCTCGTCAGCACAGAACAAATCAATACAAACAAACACACAAAAATAATCGAAAAAACACTACATGAAAATACAGAGGTTACTTATCTGAAACCTGTCCCTTTGGGTTTAATGCGTTTAAGCGCTAACCGCAAGTGGAAAGGACCGTTTTGTGGTTTAAAAAAGGGTCGATGGGGAACAGGATTGGCTAAGCCGCCATGGGGGGGATGGTGGGAGGAAGGGGGGGGGGGCACTCATGTGGGCGAAGGTGAAAAGCGGGTCACAAGTGAACTATAGCCGGTTCTGTGCCGAGGGTGTTAGTTCGCAATTCCGCATACCGAGTAGGAACACAGCTAGCGGGCGCTTGGAATGCAGTACGCTCTGTGTTGGTTAGCATATGATTGCATGAGTGCCAGTCGCTCAGAAAGCAATGACAAGATACTGAGCGCAAACTTGCCAAGAAATCACTAAAGGCAAAAGTAATGATTGGGTTGACTGCAACGTCTTTTAAAGGATATGCTATAACCGTTATTCTAGTGGGCTATACAACTGCGGGATAGAAAAAGGGGGGGGGAGAAGTGGGGAAATTAAATGAAACTATGTTGGACATTGAGGTCGTGAGGGGAGAAATGAACCCAACTGGAAGATGGGGCGGTTTTCCATATTAAGATCACGTTCGTGAGATGCGCCCCGATTTGAGCGCCGTGATCTGTATGTCCCCACGCCACGTGGTCAGAACTGTTAAAGTGTATTGGACCCGGGTTTTTGGGCCCCTTTCTTTTTTTTGGCTGGTTTTTTTGTTTAACTTTTTTTTTAAAAATAGCCATCTTTTACTGACAATAAGTTTATAGATCCGTTAATTTTTTCAATGTATCTATTCAGTCTTAGGTGTCTGATTTTTAAACACATTAGAGACCAATACTCAACTTAGCTTTAAAATTGTCCAGCATGCATACACACGCATACCCCACTCACCCACACATACACAGACTCGGCGCACATGAAACCGCACAAACACAGACACATACCAACATAGATACGTACACACATACAGCCATCCACACATACATACATACGTGGCAACAAACTTACAGATAATCATACGTACATTCACACAAACAGACAGACCGACAGATACCATGACAGTTTCCAATTCAATTCAATTAAATTCAACTTTATTTTAAAAGGATTACAAATTGATTATCAATTATAAATTGTCAATTAATAGACCTAGTGTTTTATGTTGATTTACATTAACTACAGGTAATGTGTCCATGCGGAGTTCGAGCGGTGCTCCAGTTATGGCTATGTCTGTAGTTTTTGTCTGATCGTTTTTTACATGGTTTTGGTTTTGTCGATGTTAATTTGCATGCGGTTTTTCATTGCTCTATCTAGAAAGATTATAAAGTTCTTTTTGTAAAAAATTTTTCCCAAATTCCTACGGTTTCTTTGACTAGTATTATAGTACCGTCGTCTGCAAATAAATCACAAGTTGTATTGATATATAAAGAAGATCGTTAATATAAACTGAAAAAAAGCAGCGGACCTAGTATTGAACTCTGAGGCACACCAATATTAGCTGTGTGGGTCTTGATAGCCGCCTTCCTGGCCTAGGGGTTACGACTTTTCTCCGTAATCTCGTATACTCTCGTAAGTAACGTGACGACGGTGAGAATTAGCAGTGGTTCGAATCGCGTCGGTAACTTACGGGTATGTGAGCCGGGCCGCTCAGAAAGCAATGGCAAACTACTGAGCGTAATTTTGCCAAGAAATCATCAATCACTGAAAATGCTGATATTAACAGCGATGTCTTGTAAAGGATATGCAAACATTTAGTATTTAGGGTCTTGATAGGCAGTTGTTGAAGGACACGACTTGTTGTCTGTCGGATAGAAATGACGTAATTATGTTCACTATATTGGTGCTTGTCTTCATTTGTTTTAATTTTCTAATTAAGTGATTTTCCCTAACTCAATGCAAGTATCGCCTGAGTAAAATGACACACAGACGTAAAAAGACTCACATAAATAAAGAACTCACACGAGTAAAGGAATTCACACGAAAAAAGGAACTCACATGAGCAAAGAAGTCACAGGGTAAAGACATTCACATAAGTAAAGAAACTCACTAGTATCCAGCTTGGGATTCTTAGATAAATACAACATTGTTTTCTTTTTCTTAAAATTTTAATTTTATCTTTCACATTCTCATCCCCCCCCCCCCCCCCCCGTTATTCGTCTCATCCGTTTTTTCCATAATGTAGTCTCTGGAGGGTCTTCTCCGTGATTATATATTGTGTTTTGTTTATGGATTTGTTTGCTGATAAGACGGGTCGTCGCAACGTCCTGCGCTTATCTATTCTATTCTGTAACGCCGCATTACTTTGTGTTATTTTATATTGAGATTATTTTAAAAAAAGCTGTTAATTTTTATTGTCCTAGTATGTTATCTATATGTGTGATACATCTTCCATCTGATGTTATCCGTGTGCCTAAATTTTTGAATTTCTGCACTCACCCCCAAAAAATCTTTTTTTCTTTGATATTACGGATAACCCTTTGTTAATTTTTTATATATCTTTTTTCTACACAGTGGAGGTAATATTGACAACGCTTTCAAGATACTAAGAGTGAAATAATAGTGGCATTCTACAAACGACGATTCCGCTGGACAGGGAAACATACGCAAATTACCGACTTGTGGCTCTATGTCACCCAAACGCGAACAGTAAGGATATTTATGTAAGTATATGGCGATGAAAAGAAATCGAGAAATCAAAAGGACCTTTTTGTACCACTTGAGGCGTATTGGGATATGATGCAAACCCTATTGTGTCCAAAACCCGGCACTGGATGGGTGATTTGGTCATTTCACGACTGGACTTCCCATGGTATGTCCATAATCACATGTAGTGGGGGTCGACCTGGGAGCTCAGATAAAAAAAAATAAAGAGTCGCCTTGAATAGAATTCGAACACATGACTATTAGGTCGCATTCAAGCATCTAAGACAGATTATTAACTCTTAGAGAACGGAGATTTCCACTCTTTTTATATTTTTATATTTTTTAGTTAGTTGACATTTGAAATAATCTATTTTATGATGAATTTTTCAAAAGAATATTGATAAAAACATAGTTTTAAAGAACATGATTAGAAAGTTTAACCACTTGAAAACGAGAAAAACAAAATGCTCATGAAGCTTAGTAGCCCATTATTGGCTTACTGATTTTCTCCTTATAGTCCACGCCGTGGGGAGCTGGTGAACATGCCCGTCCAAAGCCTTCTGCCTCGTGTACTGCCAATCATTTCTGTCACCGATGTTCCTTCATGTCATGATGTGAAACTTTCATCATCTTCTCTCTCGTCTCACCCATCTTTCCTCCTTTCCAACTTTCCCGTTTCACGACGTACTCCAGCTTTCACTCCTCATGGCGAGCTGAAGAATATGACCTTTTTTCTTCAGTTGCGAGTAACCCGTTCTTTTATTTTTTAATGTTTTCCAAGATATCTTTATTGCTTCTTTCATACTTTCAGTGCTCTTATAATTTTTTTTTTAAACCACATCTCCGCAGCTTCCCCATTCTTTCACGCAACCAAGGTTTATAATATCCTAGGAACTTTTTAACGTTTTGAGAAGAAAAAATTGGAGAACTTGGTGACAAATGGCTAGATCGAGGGGGAGAGAAAAAGGGGTGGCAGAGAAGAAATACCTGGACAAGAACACTGAGCTGATCTATGATATGGTGACTGCGTGAGAGGGCGAAACATGACACCTCCCCCCCCCCCACCCCCCCTTATCGGCATGGCACATGATTATGAATGAACTTTCCAACCCCGCCATATGTGCACACAAAAATAAATAAATATATTATATAATATGTTACATATATAATAAAAAATCTCTCTCTCTCTCGCTCTCTCTCTCTTTCTCTCTCCCCGCTCGCCCTCTGTGTGTGTGTGTGTGTGTGTGGCGCGCGGCGTGTGTGTGTGTGTGTGTGTGTGTGTGTGTGAATATATTCTAAAAAGGGTAAAGAAGAAATGTATCGTTTGTCGATGTAGTTACCACTAAGTTCAACGCAAGTCCTCCAGTGCCGATAAAATTTTGGATTCCTGTAGAAACAAACAAAATTCTCTTGGTTCCGTGTGTTGTACATCTTCATCGGCCCCAAAACGTCTGTCCAGAATCCTGCCGTTTTGACACTTCCTACTCCACTCATACACTTGCTGGACTGACGGCATGCATCACCATACTGGACCTTCATTCGACGATGCATTTCTGTCACAATGACACGGATAATGTAATTTCTATCACTTTTTAAAGGGTTTTCATCTGAAGCCCCCTAGTATATTATTAACACGTATTTAATGCATTGTACCGAAATATACAAATTGAAAAGACTTATAAGCAACGGAGATGTGGTCCCAGACACAAATGTTGCGAATATCTTGAAATGCCAGAGTAACTAACATTGATTGCCTTGATGGGCTAATGAAACTAAAACTATATACAATGTTAAACAAAAAAAAGAAAAACAGCAAGCTTTCTTTGGTCACGTGATGAGAAGATAGGCATCGGAAAACACTGTGACAGCTGGAAAGTTCAACAGGAAAGAGGCAGAAACAGACCGAGCGAAATTATGCTGGATGAGCAAGTTGATTCGGAACCCCAGGACCGAATCTGTGGAGAGTGATGAACGGCTACGCCTGTTGGCATTTGGATAATCACCGAAATATTTTTTATGTGTTGAATGCATTGCACTGGTGTAGTACAGCTTTATTACGACTGCTAATTTGTGTATCATAATTATTAACAGGTACTTGTTAAGGTTACAGATGATAACGACAATGCACCGTCTTCGACAACCCTGTACTACGCTTCCAGGTAGTAGAAACCTGGCAGCAGGATACCTGGGTTCATTAACAGCCACAGACCTCGATGAGATGGAGTGAACAACCAGGTGGACAGGGCGATTTCACCAGCCAGACCTCCTGCCAGTACTTACTTCACGCTGGAACCTCCCGGCATAATCAAACTGAAGAGCCCTATATCCTATGAGGACATCTCGTCCTTTGTGTTCTTTGTTATGCTACAGATAGAGGGACACCGAAACGGTCTTCAACAGCAACTATCTATGTCAATTTTGTGGACGTTGACAAAACCATCGACTATAACAGTAAGTATAATTGTTTTGTGGTAATTAAATTAGTAAAGCAAAAAAGTTTTTTTTTAAAGACCTAAATGTTTTAATACGTGTGTTAAACCTGGCACATTGCCGTTTTGATAGACGATAATTTGTAAAAATGGAGCTATACCTCTCCATAGCCCCAAGCCTGGGCTAAATTTAGAGCCACCTGCTGCGCATGCAGGATCATCCCTTTTGACCTCCCGGGTTTTCAGGGGATAGGTAATACCAATACATATGGAACAATAAAAGCTCCCGGGGTCAGCAAAGCAATGCTCTCCATCCTAGACCAGTCGTCAACCATGCCTTGGGGCCTGGTCTGCCCTGCCCTGCCTAAAAACTTAGTCTTTAAATTTGTTTAGTTTAGTATAGTCTATGGATCAACATCACGGCACACGGGTTAACCCATAAGTGCTCCGTTCTCCTCCTAACTCAAACCCGAGTCTGGAGAAACTCAACTCAGTTCACTAACTCCGTAGCACCGGCGAGGATCCTGAAATACTTTGGGTAGATTTTTAACTCGAAAATTTTTCCCCGGGGAGCGCCGTTAGGCTACTCTTTTTCGATTTCCAACTCCCCGGGGTTTTTTACGTGTGCAACAATACACACAGGCGTCTGATCTCACTACCCAGAGACCAGGGAAATTTTGTTACTAGAATCCACGTGAAAAAATTCCCGGGCATTACTGGACTTGAAACCCCGGGGCCTCCAGCACTCGAGGCGGACACCATACCTCGCGACCAAACTAGGGTCAGGCTTGTACCCTCCCAATTGCTGTCCTCCACCCAACGCATTTGGTATAATATGGGGTATCGGTTTTCGCCAGTGGGGTGGCTGTTTATGTTTGTAACCACATACCAAAATGATAACTATGGGGGTGGCGTGGGTTGTAATACCTCGGTTACATATGTACTCTTTTGTGAGCTCCAAAAATGTATACCATATGCCGTGACATTAGCGGGTGCGTTGGCTGAATGGTTAGGAAGTTTTGTTGACAGTGGCATGAGCGCGATCTGACAAAGGTTTGGGTTCCTGCCTGCCTTGCCGTTGACTACGGAGGGAACAACAGGAGAGCTCTTCCTCCATGGGTTGTAGTTATTAAGCCTTGTTGATGCACAAAGTAACAAACTATCGTCTGTCAGACGGAGGTCCCAAAGAATGAATGAAAGAATGTCTTCTTATATATACCGATTTCCCCTCATGGCGTGTAAAGGGGGTCCATGACTTATTCTTATATCTGGACCAATCAAACAGGTGCCGTCTCCACAACGAAGGTCAGCTGTAATGTATCTCCAATATTGTCTGTCCCTTGCCTTGATTGTACATTCTTTAGGGCTGCTGTTCGTCCATCTCTAGGTGTTATCCTCTCTAGTACCTCTGTCTACCTCTTGCTCCTTGCCTTTAACTTTAATTATTGGAGTATAGATGGACGCAAGTCGAAGTACAATTCAGTAACGCGATTCGTCACCAGAGGGGCGCTTTCGACCCCGGTGTGCCTAAATTTCTGAATTTTTATATTGGATATTGTGTCTTCTGATCTCAAATTCTATCTTGAATTCCATGAGTATTTATTTTCGTACTATAGACCCCAAACGTTCCTCTACAACTGATAAATCCCCCTTTTAAAAACCCTTCTCTGTCTCAGCGATGTCCTCCCCGGAAGAAACCAAGAAGGCAGGGAAAATTGGTTAAAGTAATAAAAACGTAGCACAGGCGCGTCGTATGATCCGCGTGACAGTGCGGCATGTGAAACGATTTTTTAATGGTCTGCTAAGGGAAAAGAAAAACAGCACAAAATCTCATTTAAATGAAAATTGAATTTTAAATAAAAAGAAGCATACAATTGTTTTAAGGCTGTTCCTGTTTTAAAACATCTCTTCAAAATGAAGCTGTTAAGACTTGCCGATCTGATGAAAACTGAGTGAATGTAGAACATGATTACTGACCTCGACTTTGCCGTCCTATCCTTCCCCTTTTCCTCCCACCATAGCACCCACCCACTCTGTAGTTATCTTTGGGTGTCACTCACTCATAGTAGTACAGTCCGTTTACCGTAGCACAAATTTGGTTTTTATTTCATATACACTTCAAGACTTTTTGATAATGAATATGTACTCGACCATGGTGGACTAGCCTGACATGCTGAGTAATTTGCCACATTAATTAGGCACGACCCTATAAACAGTTTCCCACTCCCGGCCTACAACTATAATATCACAGTGACAATAATAACGTATATTAATTTTTTGGTTTTCTAGCTAGCCGATGTATAAACCAAACCGACTCCATGGAAAGTGTTACGAACGCGATTCGTAATCCCTATACCCGGGTTCGAAACACAGCGGTGCTGTTTTTTTTCTTTTGAAAAAGTATAGGTGTCGGTCGTTCATACGCAATGGCAAACTACTTACGTAAAACTTGCGCAGAATCATGAACAGCCAAAATGCTGGGGTTGACTGCTACTTCCAGTGAAGGACATGCAACTTAATTTTCTAAATGTGTAAACAGAGGTTGAAATTATTATTACAAACTAGATGAATCCGTTCTTATGTCTCATAAATATGTGATAGTGTTACCAAAAGTACTTAATGAAAAAAAGTCTTTTTAAAATGATCTTAAATCCTTTTCATTCTACGATTTTCCAACAGCCTCTTTCATTGCCCCGGGGCTTTCCCCACGACGCGGCTGAAGGGGATGTTGCGTGTTCGCTGACGCCTGCCGATTTTTGGGCTAGCGCTTGCACCAACAGATACAATCACCTACACAACAGTTGGTGAAAACAGCGTGTTCAATGTTCACCCCAGGTATGACCTCCAGCTGACACTTGTTGACTGTATTCATGTAAAGGTCATTTGTTATTTGTTAACGTGGATTGGTGCGAAGATTCAGGCGGATCCATGAGTACTCAGTCTACACTATAAATAAAACTATGTGTACGATCCTGCACTCAAATTTCTACAAGCATGTATAGGTGATTTTATATCCAGTCATTATCATCACCATCAAAGCCCTGACGCTAAGAGCGGGAGATGATGCATCGGTCATCTCACACGATCAGAGACTCTCGGACTAAATGTGTATTCCAGTGTTACGCATCAGGGAAAAGGGAAGAATGCAAGGTCATGTGACATTTCTGTCAACGCCAATCAACCATCTTCCGAATAAAGGGAAAAAAGTTTCAGAGTTCACAATGTTAAAGCGGGCACTCCTATGGATTTTAATTTTTAAAGGAAAAAGGCACTCCGCGACGTTTGGAGATTGTCACAACTATAATAGAATCCGCCCACAACGTTTTAGAATTACCCTTGTGCGAGGACAGGTGCGGGAACACTACAAAAACCCCCCCCCCCCCTTTTCCCCCAAACTCCGAAGGCATGAATAAATCACACACACACCACACAGACACAAAAACGATAAGTAGATTGTGAGCTTTACGTAGAACACGATTACAAGAAACAAAATGGACGTTGCGGCCAAAGTCTTCGTCAGCACAGAACAAATCAATACAAACAGACACAAAACTAATCGAAAAAACACTACATGAAAATACAGAGGTTACTTATCTGAATCCTGTCTTGGTTGAATGCGTTTAAGCGCTAACCGCAAGTGGAAAGGACCGGATGTGTGGTTTAAAACGGGTCGATGGGTAACAGGGATTGGCTAAGCCGCCCGATGGGAGGGATGGTGGGAGGAAGGGGGGGGGGCACACTCATGTGGGCGAAGGTGAAAAGCGGATCACAAGTGAACTATAGCCGGTTCTGTGCCGAGGGTGTTAGTTCGCAATTCCGCATACCGAGTAGGAACACAGCTAGCGGGCGCTTGGAATGCAGTACGCTCTGTGTTGGTTAGCATATGATTGCATGAGTGCCAGTCGCTCAGAAAGCAATGACAAGATACTGAGCGCAAACTTGCCAAGAAATCACTAACGGCAAAAGTAATGATTGGGTTGACTGCAACGTCTTTTAAAGGATATGCTATACCGTTATTCTAGTGGGCTATACAACTGCGGGGATAGAAAAGGGGGGAGGAGAAGTTGGAAGTTAAATGAAACTATGTTGGACATTGAGGTCGTGAGGGGAGAGTGAACCCAACTGGAAGATGGGGCGGTTTTCCAATATCTGAAGATCACGTTCGTGAGATGCGCACGATTTGAGCGCCGTGATCTGTATGTCCGCCACGCCACAGTGGTCAGAACTGTTAAAGTGTATTGGTACCGGTTTCTGGGCACCACTATTGACATCAGAAAGGTGTTGCCTAAATCTGTCAGCAAGACGTAGACCTTTCTCTCCAATATATCTCATGTCACAACGTGTGCAGACGATCGCATAGATAAAGTTGCGACTCGTGCATGAGAAACCCTCACGGATGTGGAAAGTGGTCTTATCCCTAATCTCCGAGAACATCAGCACCAACCCCACTTCTGAATGACGTCATAGTTACCGCTAGAAGTGAGCCTTTCTATTGGTGCAGCCAGTGTAATTCATATTAACATAATTAATGTTGATGGAAGGAGCTCGGTAGATGTTGGCAGAAAAATGCACAATTTGCGTGCAGTTACCGAAATGATTCGTCAAGGATGGTTGTAATGTTCTGTCCGGAAGATGTGGTGTGGTTTTTAATTCTTTACACCATTGATAAGTTGGAAACTATAGTGAATAAACGCAAGACTAGTACATTTAAATAGAAAGGATCTGAATTTATAGCAGGGTTGTCTTTGTGAAGATCTAGATGAATCCTCGGATGATTAGGTAAACTTTCTTTGAATTAGAGAGATAGTGAATGAATGTCTTTCTGGTCCAATTCATGACCTTTATGGTTGAGGATCTTCCCATTCTCTGTTTATTCAGTCTTCTTAGGTCGATAATGTTTAGAAAAGAACTATCAGGATTCTTTCTAGAATATCACATGTATTCTTATATGAATGATACTTTTCTGGAATATCTCTTATAATCTCTTTGTCTATATGTTCAGAATATAATGAGTTTCTTTGTATATGTATTCATGTATAAAGAATTAATAATGAGTCATTTATAAATGTATAAATATGATGTGGTATTTGTGACGATATGACCCAGTACACGTGCCTTCACGCTGGGGAATCCCCAATTGGCCGACGCTTGGCGAGTGGTCTCCCGTACAGGCTAATAATAGTCTGGGAAAACCCTTCTAAATTTGTCTGTTCAGGACGTTTCTGGAAACGCCGAGAGAAATGATCGGATGAGTTTACGAGATGTCCCAGTCACGTAGGACATCACGTCACAGGTGTATCTCGGGAATTTGGTTTTCTCCGTGGGACATTAGAAATTCGAGGGTCGAATGAAATTCGAAACTCCACGGGTTGGCTTAGTTTGCCTCAGTCGCCAAGCTCCAGTCAACATAGACGGTCGAATTGTCAGACATGTAGAATTATTGTCTTCGAGGCTAGCCAGGCATGATAACTATACATATATATTTGCGGTGTCTCTAGACATAAGGTAATTGAAATAAGTAGTTAGTATTTGTTCTTAACGAACTGGAATCCGCGAAAATACAATATACCGGCACGCTATGTTTTCCGTCCGATCTCATGAATAATTAATTAGATGTATTGATCGGCCTAGTGCAAATCTAGGCCAGAGGCCCACTGTTCATTACAGGTATTTCTCAGTGCTAGCACACTGTTGCGTGTGTAGATTAGATTTACTTCTAAGTCCCTTAAACGAGCGTTGTAGAAGGAAATAAACATAATCTTGGTATGTTGATGGTATTCACATTTATTTGGAAAAGCTAGATAATTACTAGGAAATTTCCACTAATATTTGTGAGTGTACTTTTGTCAATCTAATGACTGTATGCGTAACATTGGTGTTGACCTAATTGTTCTATGCTTTGGCTAGTTAGTAATGTGATATATGCTTTACCTATCTAATAATGTGTTATATGCTGTAGCTAGTTAATAATGTGATGTATGCTGTAGCCAGATAGTGATGAGGCAAATGCTTTTGATAGTTAGTAGTGTGTGATATGCTTAGCTAGATGAAGCTGTGCTGTTTCAAGGAACCAAGGTTTTAGTGTGATTTCCATATGGACGTGCAGTGAAATGACTGCTGTGTTAAGGTAACAATGCTGTTACACTTTCTATTTAGGAGTGGCGTGTAGTTATAATACTTATGGTATTTATTAATTGCCTGTAGAATTGCGATGCTATTACTACTTGCTAAATCTGAATGACCGGCCGGTAGTGTGACGACGCGTCGTAACCGAGGGCATTTACGTTTAGGCCCAACAGAGATTCGAACGAGACGTTTAATGAATTGCTCTACTCCTCTTTGTAAACCCGATCTTGTTAGTAGGGGTCATATCTACTAGGGGGATTGATTGATTGATTGATTGTTTCACTTAAGAACCGACATCACATCATTCAGGGCATTTCCATAAGCGCTTCGTCCCCATCCCGAGCAGCCAGTGAAGAGTTCCATCACCGATAGTACCAGTAGCAATCTGATTATATGTCACTCCTCGCTATCTCATTCTTGCCAGACCATGGTGATCCATTTGCTCCTCCGAGGTGTACATGTGCTCCAAGAAGACCGCAACCTCATCTGCCTTGTCATGCATCAATACTCCACCAAGTTTTGAAGAGCCAACCAATCTGTCCGTCTGTCCATTCCCCAGCCCACCGGCATGCCCAGGAGAAAAGATCCAGACGATGTGTGCCACACGTAGCCTCCGAAGCGAAGTAAGCCACTCTGCCCGAAGGCGTCTGCCTTGTCATGCATCAATACTCCACCAAGTTTTGAAGAGCCAACCAATCTGTCCGTCTGTCCATTCCCCAGCCCACCGGCATGCCCAGGAGAAAAGATCCAGACGATGTGTGCCACACGTAGCCTCCGAAGCGAAGTAAGCCACTCTGCCCGAAGGTTGCCTGTCCTCACCATCCTCAGCATGCTTTCTGAGTCAGTTACAATCACGATGTGTGTGTATCGTATTCTCCATCCAGCGGAAAGCTGCACTGACCGCCCCCACCTCCATTCTTAAGCTAGATGGTGTGGTATCATATGCCAGGCTCTCCTGCACCAAACTTCGGCCATTAGCTTTTGCTAAGAATCCCCTGGCACTTCTCTTACCTCTCAACACCGACCCATCTTTGTAGATAATCACATCACCCGAGCGAGCATTATCCTGAATTAGTTGCTGGATTTCCACTTCTGTGGCCCCTGCTGCCACTCCCTGCACTCCCGGCTCAATGTGATTATAACTCTGCACAAGTCTTACTGCTCCGCTAGCACTCTGACCCACTCCTCGCCTAGCCTAATGTTCTTCAAGATGCACACATGTCTGGTCGTATCCTCCGCCTGAGCCATCTATGATTTCCCTCTTATCAGTCGCTGACCCGTAACGGCATCCAGTGCCTCATGCAACGGGTGATCTGTGTCTGCAGCTACTCTGAGATATGCCTTCGCCTGCATCACCTTGAGCCTAACAGCAACAGTAGCACACCAAGGATATACTGCATACACACTACTGGGGGGTCTCTGGTGCATCCCGGAATGACCCGCATAGCTTCGTTCTGTATGCGCTCTTAATTCTCCAGCTGACTCTTTGAGACGGTGAGAAGTCCTAGTCCATAATCAATAACTGTGAGGATCAAGTGCTGGTATAGTGTGAAAAGCATTCTCTGCTCTATGTCCATTGCAGCCATAGTTTTAAGTGCATTAAGTCCCTTTTGAGACCTTGTCACAACCGTCTACACACCGTCCTTGAAGAACAGGCTTCTGTCAAAAGTGATTCCCAGATACTTCAGCGTGTTCTCTCTGTTGACGTTTCTACCATCTATCGCGAGGCTTGGGACATCAGCTCTCACAATCCTGTTGTCCAGAGAACACCACAAAACAGCCGCCTTTTCCGGGTGGATGACAGCACTCATTTCAGTGCACCAGTCAATCACTTTGTCTACTGTCGCCTGTTTGCTCATGTGGGGAGGTTGCTACAGAAGAGGGCTTGGCTACACTTACAGAGAGACATGGGGATTTATGGGATGAGTTGTCGGATGTCATTCTAAATGGGTCGACGTGGCATAACACGCCATGGAAGCCGTTAACTCTTTAACCACAGCTGATCTTGGGAAAAGACAGCGGGGGTGGATTGCCACCAATATGGGATAGTCGTGTGCAATCTGGACCTTCAAAATGAGGGGATCATCAAGAGAGGTTCTATCTGTTCTGGGACAGAGATCCCAAAACCAAAGCGTTGCTTTATTATTTGATTTATTAATACTTTCAGTTATTAATGAATCATGATTTAATTAATTGATTAATGGATCAAGTAATTAATTAATTGTTGAGTTATGATGTTGAGGAGGGATTGTCTGGCTGGACACCTCCCAAGGAAATAAAACTATTCCACTGAATTAGGGATTTGGTGTATTATACAGTTGCAGATAGAGGATAGATAGAAAAAGGAGATAGCACCAGGAAGTAGGCTCCTATGACCAGGTTCAGACGGACTCCACCGGTTCTTTCAAGACAGATGGTGCTCAGACGAGATATTCGACTAGCTACTTGCTCACTATTGCACTCCCATGCATGAACATCCTTGTCAGGATATATTATCGTATATACCATGTTGTTATGAGTATATATAAATATTTCTGATTTGTGTGATGATGTTTATGTGCATGTAAGTCGCAGATGTAGCCGAAAGCTCTCACCGACCTCCTTGTTTTCAGGATATGTTTTTTTTTTCGCTGGAGATTCTGAATTGACACCATGAAACTATTATGGACCAGCTCGCTCCAGTGCAAATCATTATGATGTATTGTGGCTATACTGGGAGTGGTTCCATGATCATGAATATACCATAGTCAATGCATACAAGACACATGAGTTAGGATAGTGGTTCTCAACCTATTTTGGCCCTTGCCCCATTCACCATATTTTTAGGACTTCATTTCCCCCCCCCCCCCCCACTCACCATATTTTTAGAACGTCATTCCCCCCTTTCGTATTTCCTCCCTAAAAATGTCCCCATGCCCCTACACAGTATACGTAATAACTGAAGCTAAATTTAATAGCACATACTAAACCAAGTCTAGACATCTACATAAAACGTGATTTGTGGATCTACTTATGTAATAAGATGAATTTCAGAAGGGTAATACGTACAGAACCGTAAAGTATGAAGGGAAAAACAATATCAAGCAATAGGTTCTTGTATTAACGCAATCTAGAAATAATTTTAATTCCCCCCCCCCCTCCTGGAAACCTTAAAATTTCCCCTTGCTGGGGGGGGGGGGGGGGAGGAATTCCCCACCGGTTGAGAACCACTGAGTTAGGAGATATATCGCGGTATGTTCAACCAGGGACAACTGTGAATATTTTGACGAATTTAGGTTGACCGATCCAGATGGGATTTGTAGCTGAGGCGTCTGAAATGGACTTGCGCCTGTAAGGTATTCAGGTATACTCATCTTATTACTTAAAGAGGACTCTATGTGTTATTGATGATACATAGTCCTAAGGCTTATTCGAAGTGGACTGTTGTAAAACACATCGAAGATGGCAAGTATCAAAATGTTTGACCCAGCGGTCTTGT
>JACEFZ010002226.1:5000-22282 GCA_014155875.1 Cepaea nemoralis
AGAAAAGAGAGACTATAAATGATAGTGGGGTACCTCTACATTCAAGGTAGAAGAGAGAGACTATAAATGGGGTACCTCAACACCCAAGGTAGAAGCGAGAGACTATAAATGGGGTATCTCAACACTCAGTGTAGGTACCTGAACACTCAGTGTATTAGAGAGAGACTATAAATGATATTGAGGTGTCTGTACAATGCCAGTCCTGTGGTCATGTGTTAAAATCCCCTTTGAGGCCAGGATGTGTTAATTGACCTGGGCTTCGAGGTCACCCAGCTCAACATGGGTACCAGGACAGGTCCTGAGAAGTCCAGGCAGCCGGCCTAGTATTGGCCACATCACACGTTGCACATCACACATTGCACATCACACATTGCACATCACATGTTGCACATCACACATTGCACATTGCACATCACACATTGCACATCACACATCAAGTACCCGCTTGGTCTGAACATACAGGGCTAGGACTATTCACTGATCATACTTCTGGGCATGAAATAGGGTCATTACTTACAGACCTCTACATTCTAGGGTAGAAGATGGACTATAGATGATAGTGTGACAGATTTACAATCCAGAGTAGAAGAGGACAAACAACAAATTGTAGATAGTGTGACATGTCCACATGCCAGGGTAGAAGAGGAGAGACAAATGATAGTGAGGTAGCTGTACATTCAGGATTGTGAAACAGAAACAAGAAACAATAGTGCCAGGGTAGAAGAGGAGAGACAAATGATAGTGAGGTAGCTGTACATTCAGGATTGTGAAACAGAAACAAGAAACAATAGTGCCAGGGTAGAAGAGGAGAGACAAATGATGGTGAGGTAGCTGTACATTCAGGATTGTGAAACAGAAAACAAGAAAACAATAGTGCCAGGGGTAGAAGAGGAGAGACAAATGATAGTGAGGTAGCTGTACATTCAGGATTGTGAAACAGAAAACAAGAAACAATAGTGCCAGGGTAAGAGAGGAGAGACAAATGATAGTGAGGTAGCTGTACATTCAGGATTGTGAAACAGAAACAAGAAACAATAGTGCTACACCTCTACACTCCAGGGTATAAGGTAAGAGATTATACATGTTAGTACTACACCTCTACACTCCAGGGTATAAGGTAAGAGATTATACATGTTAGTGCTGCACCTCTACACTCCAGGGTATAAGGTAAGAGATCATACATGTTAGTGCTACACCTCTACACTCCAGGGTATAAGGTAAGAGATCATACATGTTAGTACTACACCTCTACACTCCAGGGTATAAGGTAAGAGATTATACATGTTAGTACTACACCTCTACACTCCAGGGTATAAGGTAAGAGATTATACATGTTAGTGCTACACCTCTACACTCCAGGGTATAAGGTAAGAGATTATACATGTTAGTGCTACACCTCTACACTCCAGGGTATAAGGTAAGAGATTATACATGTTAGTGCTACACCTCTACACTCCAGGGTATAAGGTAAGAGATTATACATGTTAGTACTACACCTCTACACTCCAGGGTATAAGGTAAGAGATCATACATGTTAGTGCTACACCTCTACACTCCAGGGTATAAGGTAAGAGATTATACATGTTAGTGCTACACCTCTACACTCCAGGGTATAAGGTAAGAGATTATACATGTTAGTGCTACACCTCTACACTCCAGTGTGGAGGAAAGACTAAATGGGTGACTATTGTTCTAGGCATTGTTGCAGGTTGTAATCACTGTGTGTACATTTCAGGCCCTGATATATCTGACATTTAGTGCCTTGGGAGGTGACCCTATGGCTCAGATGGCCTTGGTGAGTATCTGGCTGTGGTTTACATGCTCCAGAGTAATTTGGAGCTGTTAGTTTCTATAAGGTTAAGTAATTCAGAGCTGTTAGTTTCTGTAAGGTTAAGTAATTTGGAGCTGTGAGTTTTTGGAAGGTTAAATAATTTGGAACTGTTGGTTTCTGTAAGGTTAAGTAATTTGGAGCTGTGAGTCTTGTAAGGTTAAATAATTTGGAGCTGTGAGTTTTTGCAAGGTTAAGTAATTTGGAACTGTTAGTTTCTGTAAGATTAAATAATTTGGAGCTGTGAGTTTTTCGTAAGGTTAAGTAATTTGGAGCTGAGAGTTTTTGTACAACAACCCTTTGAGGGTCATCGCTGAAGTTCATACTTTGTGTGGTGCTTTCTGCGCTGCAGAAAAAGACTGAGCCATATGGGATAAAAACCCAGCGGAATGAAGTTGACCCTGTTGACTTTTAAGCTATTTTTTTAGCGTTTTTGTAAGGTTAAGTAATTTGGAGCTGTGAGCTTTTGTAAGGTTAAGTAATTTGGAGCTGTTGGTTTCTGTAAGTTTGGGTCATTTGGACCTGTTGTTTAAGGTTAAGTAATTTAGAGCTGTTAGTTTCTTTAAGGTTAAGTAACTTGGAGCTTCAAAACAATGTATTTCTTAGTGAATTGAAACAAGCACATCAAATACAAAATATAGCATGTTTTCATGCCAGGCATATTTCGCTGCATCTCATCAGTTGCATACTGCAGGAAGTCCTTGTGGTTGCATAGTAATGGCTGGAATCAACTAATATATAGTGCTTCCATATATTTGAGCAATCAATTATTGTTTGTAGAATATGAAATGCGGATTGTTTATTGACTGTGTGACTGCTAATCAGCATAAGGTCTGTGATGGCCGAATTCGATGTTTTATATCCTGTTGACTGCACGTGAGTTCCTGAAAACAGATTAACTCTCTTTTTCACCCACACTGGTATGTGTTCGACTACTCGATTTGCTAATGGTCTTTCCGCTCTACCTATGTAAGTTGTTTGATACTCACACTGGAATTGATAAATGCAGTTTGATTCGGTATGCAGAGACAATATTTCTTTCACAGACAGAGTAGGTATCAAAGTGGTTTTGTATCTGATAATTGGTTCTGCAACAAATAATGTTCAGTTTATAGTTGTTTTTAGTCAATTGTGTATTCATTTCATCACATCGACTCTTCGGAAGGTGAGCTGAAGAAACACTTTAAGTTTGGGAACCTTTGGTTCTGTGGGGGTTGTTTGGGTGGCTGGTAGTGACGCTTAATGAAACACTTTAAGTTTGGGAACCTTTGGTTCTGTGGGGGTTGTTTGGGTGGCTGGTAGTGACGCTTAATGAAACACTTTAAGTTTGGGAACCTTTGGTTCTGTGGGGGTTGTTTGGGTGGCTGGTAGTGACGCTTAATGAAACACTTTAAGTTTGGGAACCTTTGGTTCTGTGGGGGTTGTTTGGGTGGCTGGTAGTGACGCTTAATGAAACACTTTAAGTTTGGGAACCTTTGGTTCTGTGGGGGTTGTTTGGGTGGCTGGTAGTGGGGGTTGTTTGGGTGGCTGGTAGTGGGGGTTGTTTGGGTGGCTGGTAGTGGGGGGTTGTTTGGGTGGCTGGTAGTGGGGGTTGTTTGGGTGGCTGGTAGTGGGGGTTGTTTGGGTGGCTGGTAGTGGGGGTTGTTTGGGTGGCTGGTAGTGGGGGTTGTTTGGGTGGCTGGTAGTGGGGGTTGTTTGGGTGGCTGGTAGTGGGGGTTGTTTGGGTGGCTGGTAGTGACACTTAATGAAACCTGACAGCAAGCAGAATTATTCCACTCCAACATGAACCAAACTCACAAGAACATTTAATTGACTATTGACCATGAACATAATTACACTTGACTGTTCTTGGACATCCTAATCTGATGCTGACAGGATGGCACCATCCACAGAGCAGTCTATCCAAAAGGAACATGGATGATCAAATACCTGAATTTCAATAGCTTCGCACCCATCCACTATAAGCGTGGGTTGGTACGGACCCTATTTAGTCAAGCTAGGAAGATTTGCTCTGACAACACACTACAGAAAGAAATAGACACCCTTCACCAGACTTTGAAATCTAATGGATATCCAACCGGTTTCATCAGGCTTCACTACCAGCCACCCAAACCTATCCTAACAGAATCAAAGGTTTCCAAACTTTAAGTGTTTCTTCAGCTCATCTTTCAAAGAGATGTAATGAAACTAAAACACGATCGGCTGTAAACCGCACATTCTTTGCCGCTGAACCAATGATCAGATACAAAACCACCTCATTACTTATGTGTCTGTGAAAGAACCATGTCTCCACTGCTTTTATCAATTCCCGGGTGAGTGCCAGTTGACTGGAGCTACAAGTGTGCTGTGTGCCATGCTCTCAGCCAGCGACTTGCTGTTCAGCAGAGAGAGGCCAAGCCAGACGGGGTACAACTCACTGATGTGAAGGTGACCCTCCTGACTCAGCTCTGTGCTGTCATGTGTGACTGCTGCCATCGCACATATATCTTCCTCTTCTTTCACTCTCTGTCCCCCATTAGGGCATATTACCTCAAACAGATCACTCCAGACTGTCCTATCCTTAATTACCCCCTGTAGCCTCATCCGCGTCTTCCCTGTATCATTCAGTTCTGTCTCTGCTTCTCCTCTCCATGTTCTTGAGCTCTCTCTCTCTTCTGCCCTGTGGGCTCCATACAGGGTCTGTGTAGTGTTATTATTCTCAGGTTTTCTCAGTGAATGTCCTGTGCAGCACCAGCATCTGGTTTTCACCCCTTGGTTTACAGAAATGTCTATTTCTGTCCGTGAGCTCCACACTGGTGATTCTGTCATACCACTGTAGTCCTGTTGTGTGCAGGCACCAATTAATGGATGTTTGTAGTTGATAAGTAATGATGTTGTATATAGAACACATGTCAATGTGGATGTGTCTGTCCTCAATACACAGGGATACCGCTACTACGCTGGCATTGGTGTGGAGTCAAAATGTGAGACGGCCTTGACCTACTACAGGAAGGTGGCAGCAAAAGGTCAGTTCACAAGTCCAGGTGTAAGATCAAACTGGGTTGTGGTGTTATAGCTGTGATTGTGATGGTTTGCCTGTGGTTGTGGTGTGGTAGCTGTGGTTGTGATGGTTTGCCTGTGGTTGTGGTGTTGTAGCTGTGGTTGTGATGGTTTGCCTGTGGTTGTGGTGTTGTAGCTGTGGTTGGGATGGTTTGCCTGTGGTTGTGGTGTTATAGCTGTGATTGTTATAGTTTGCCTGTGGTTGTGGTGTGGTAGCTGTGGTTGTGATGGTTTGCCTGTGGTTGTGGTGTTGTAGCTGTGGTTGTGATGGTTTGCCTGTGGTTGTGGTGTTGTAGCTGTGGTTGTGATGGTTTGCCTGTGGTTGTGGTGTTATAGCTGTGATTGTGATGTTATAGCTGTGATTGTGATGTTATAGCTGTGATTGTGGTGTTATAGCTGTGGTTGTGATGGTTTGGCTGTGGTTGTGATGGTTTGCCTGTGGTTGTGGTGTTATAGCTGTGGTTGTGATGGTTTGGTTGTGGTGTGGTAGCTGTGGTTGTGATGGTTTGCCTGTGGTTGTGGTGTTGTAGCTGTGGTTGTGATGGTTTGCCTGTGGTTGTGGTGTTGTAGCTGTGGTTGTGATGGTTTGCCTGTGGTTGTGGTGTTATAGCTGTGATTGTGATGTTATAGCTGTGGTTGTGGTGTTATAGCTGTGGTTGTGGTGTTGTAGCTGTGGTTGTGATGGTTTGCCTGTGGTTGTGGTGTTATAGCTGTGATTGTGATGTTATAGCTGTGGTTGGGGTGTTATAGCTGTGGTTGTGGTGTTATAGCTGTGGTTGTGGTGTTATAGCTGTGGTTGTGGTGTTATAGCTGTGGTTGTGGTTTTATAGCTGTGGTTGTGGTGTTATAGCTGTGGTTGTGGTGTTATAGCTGTGGTTGTGGTGTTATAGCTGTGGTTGTGATGGTTTGCCTGTGCTTGTACATGTGCAGTAGTTCAGTATCAACTTTCGTGTGCAGTAGTGTAGTATGCATTTACATGTGCACACAGTTAAGCATAAACTTATATATGGAATCATTACATAAGTGCACATTGTAATGTATCTGCAACACCCTCTGACCTGCGTCTTCATGAGCTTCTGCCAGTTCACCTGGTGATGTTGTCCACCCATATGTAACCTCTGGCACATGCGTTCACAGAACTGTCTCGCTGTATGTGGCTAAGGTAGCTTCATTGTCTGGTCTTGATCACCTTCAGCAGTGTTTTCTCAGTTGCCAGTTTGTGTTGTTCTTCTGTTTGTTATCTTCTCCTTTTAGTCTGTATTACCACATTTCTAAAGTTGAAGTTGTGTCCCCACATTGTTTATTCATTGTCCGTGTTTCTACGCCAGGCAGTAATAGACGTAGCACTTGGTCACTGTTAGAAGTAACTCACAACTCAGCTGTTTACATGTGAGAGTCTGATCCTGTTGATGAACATTGCTGTAGCCATTCCTGTTCTCTGTCTTGTTTCTGCCTGACACCTGCCATCATCTGTTCTTGATTGTCCTAGGTACAGACAACTGTTGACTTGTTCAAGTGTATTTCCTGTCATTGCAATGTTCAGTATGTGCCCTCTGCTGACCTTGTTGATATCCATAGTTGTTGTTTTCTGTGTATCTATTCTAAACCACATACATTCTTAGTTTTTGTTCTGAACTGACCAAGTCTTAGAGAGCTTCAGCCAATTACACTGTGCTGTCTGCATTTCTGATCTTATTTATTTACCTCCATTGTTGAGTCCTGGTCTTCTCACTACACCTGTGAGTGTATTCTCTGTATAAATACTGTACAGGCATGGAGATAATGCACATCTTTGTCTCCCATCTCTCTTTAGATCTGTGAGAGGTCGTATAGACTTTCTTGATTCACTGTTTCTGGTTGTTCCCAGTATACGTCTGTTATTAATCTTCTGTCCTTGCCTTCAATACCTAATTAATTCAGAAATTTATTGAATTTGTCAAGGATTACTCTATTGAATGTCTGTTCATAGTCTATGAAGTATCTAGAGAAGAGAAGTGATGCTGGATGGATTGAGATGGTGGTATGGAGGAATATCATCAGCAGAGTTGATCCAAAACACCAGAGACCAAGATATGTGGAAAGACATGAACACCTACTCCAGCTGGCATCGCACTTGATGATGATGATGATGATGATGATGATGAAGAACTGATATAATTCTCTTTTCTTCCAGTATTCTCAATCATAATATTCTTTCTCTTGTTACAAATTTCTTTTGAAAATCAAACTGTTGTTGTGATACTTATATCCATCACAGTTTGTATTCCCCCATGCATGACCTTCAGTTGTTTTTTCAGTGAGGCTAATTAAATTGATTATTTTCAAATCTCAGCACTTGGTCACTCCTGTTGTTTTGTGTTTATGAGTGTTGATGTGTTCACGCCTCGTGGCATGAAGCCTGTATTGTATATATCAGTGCATAAATCCATGATCCTTTCTACTCTAGAATCCTCATGGGCTGCCATTGTTTCTACTGATGTTTTCTCACTGCCTGGGCTTTTCTCTTCTTCATCATGTTTATTGTTCCCTACGTGACAATACTGTGTACAGCCTTCATTATTGATCGTTGTAAGTTTTTAAAAAAACTTTCATCCTCAAATGATTGCATATTTTGTTCATCCTTTTGATATATTATCTATATCAGCATCATCTTTTCTTCCTTACTTCTGATACAGCCTCCTAAATAGGCCTATTTGTCTTGTAGTTATTGTTAATTACCTTCCGTCATTTGTCTTGTATGATGGATTCCTTTTTTTTCATTTCTTCTAAATCTATACATCTGCTTTTAGTCCATCTATTGTTTTTTTTTTGTTTTTTTTTTCAGTTTGCAAATAGTTTCGATTTCCTTATTTAATTATGTATATTCAGGAGTATTTTTAATCTTTTTCACTTTGCTTTGAATGTCTTCTTTCATCCAAGATTTGTTCTTTGTTGTTTCCTCTAAGTTTTCTTCTTCTGGGTTTTCTTCTTTGCACTCCATCGTGAGATTTTCTTATTTATTTTTCACTTCTACAATTATCACAGGTTGTTCATGTGTGGATATATCAGTACCGTAAATCTGTATTCTTTGTTTCTCTGAACCTTTCAGTTTTGTATGAATAACTTTTGGGTTGTGGAGTTTATGTTGGCTCTTGGATCAGTTTTCTGCCCATGTACCACATTTTCTACATTTCTCTCTGGTCATTATAAAATCAATCTGATAAAAAAAAAAGTCACTTAAAAGTCGACAGGATTGACTTCATTGCACCAGGTTTTATTCTATACGGCTTGGTCTTTTTCCCCAGCGCGGAAAGCGTAGCACAAAGCAGAAACTCCGTAGCTCTAGCGACGACCCACGGGAGTCTCTGAAACATTTAACTCGTGAACCAAAGGACGCGACCCGGAATTGAACCCACAACCTTAGGAGCCCGAGTCAAACGGCTTGACCACTTCGCCACAAAGACTCCCTAAAATCAATCTGATTTGTGCTTATGCTTGCTTGTGTTCGCTGGCTGTGAACTCCAGCGTGAAGTCCTGTATGTCGGATGAAAACATCCTGTTGTCCAACATCAATGTGATGTCATACAGGACCTGAGGTTTGCGTGAGTATCCGTTGTCCCATGTCTGGCTTATTGGTGTGCAGACTGGTGGTTCCTCGCCGTGCAGGCAGATACTCTCCGGCTTCGGAGAAGGTCCCGAAGGGACCTGTTGCCCAGGACGCACGGTGTGGATGTGTCAGCAGGTCTTGGCCAGTATAGATCCCAGCCCTTGTGCCTTGGAAACACCTCTGCGTCCCATTTGTGCTTATAACTCCAGTGGTTTTCCCAGTAGTCTTCTTGCATTTTGTTTTCAAAATGTGTTACAGAGGATAATCTGTTTTATTCACAGAAGTGAATAAATCTTTCTCTTTCATTTCTCTTCCCTAGCCTATAATTCCCTACTGTTTTCCTGTAGTTTGCTTCCAATAATTTTTTAGCATTCATGTTGAAAAACAATTAGAATATCTGTATCACAGTCATTATTTTGATCTCCTCAGTGCATGTGCAAAATCTAAAAGTCTGCTATCTATGCTAATCCAAAAACTGGATGATACAGCCACTGAATGACACCTTTAGAAACCAGCAGCTACCATTTTATGCTTCCCCATTTCAGTTTTTAACATACTGACTTTCTCTCGTACAACAGTGTAGTATAAACTGACATATACAGTAGCTGTTTATGAATTTTCTTAGACAGTAGTTATTAAGCTACATTTATGGTAGTTCAGTCCATTTTCTGCTTTCATTACCACATTTTTATAATTAATATATCTTACATAACTTGGATAAACTGACCTCTTATGACTTCTTTGAATTTCTGTTCTATGATTTCTATCATGTTGTCTGTGTGTATTATATATCTTATACTGACATGTCATCAGTGGCAGAGTCGGTAACGCTGGCTGGAGGGCAGGTGGTTCAGAGGATCCGTTTGCAGGAGGAGGTGGAGAGTCAGGGAAGCAACAATGGACCACTGCTGGACGATGACCTGCTGCAGTACTACCACTTCCTGGCTGACAAGGGCGACCAGCAGGCTCAGGTAGGACTGTCACAGCTCGTCACACATCACAGCATCTCTCTAGCATGTTTGAGTCAGTCACAGCTCTACACACATCACATCATCTCCCCACCTTGTTGTGGTCAGTCACAGCTCTACACATGTCACATCATCTGCCCACCTTGTAGTCAGTCACAGCTCTACACACGTCACATCATCTCCCCACCTTGTGGTCAGTCACAGCTCTACACACGTCACATCATCTGCCCACCTTGTCAGTCACAGCTCTACACACGTCACATCATCTGCCCACCTTGTAGTCAGTCACAGCTCTACACACGTCGCATCATCTCCCCACCTTGTTGTAGTCAGTCACAGCTCTACACACATCACATCATCTCCCCACCTTGTTGTAATCAGTCACAGCTCTACACACGTCACAACATCTCCCCACCTTGCTGTAATCAGTCACAGCTCTACACGTCACATCATATCACCACCTTGCTGTAGTCAGTCACAGCTCTACACACGTCACACCTCCCCACCTTGTTGTAGTCAGTCACAGCTCTACACATGTCACATCATATCCCCACCTTGTTGTAGTCAGTCACAGCTCTACACACGTCACACCTCCCCACCTTGTTGTAGTCAGTCACAGCTCTACACACGTCACACCTCCCCACCTTGTTGTAGTCAGTCACAGCTCTACACCTCACATCATATCACCACCTTGTTGTAGTCAGTCACAGCTCTACACGTCACATCATATCCCCACCTTGTTGTAGTCAGTCACAGCTCTACACATCACATCATATCCCCACCTTGTTGTAGTCAGTCACAGCTCTACACCTCACACCATATCACCACCTTGTTGTAGTCAGTCACAGCTCTACACGTCACATCATATCACCACCTTGTTGTAGTCAGTCACAGCTCTACACACATCACATCCCCACCTTGTAGTCAGTCACAGCTCTACACGTCACATCATATCACCACCTTGCTGTAGTCAGTCACAGCTCTACACACATCACATCATATCACCACCTTGTAGTCAGTCACAGCTCTACACGTCACATCATATCACCACCTTGTAGTCAGTCACAGCTCTACACGTCACATCATATCACCACCTTGCTGTAGTCAGTCACAGCTCTACACACATCACATCATATCCCCACCTTGTAGTCAGTCACAGCTCTACACACATCACATCATATCCCCACCTTGTAGTCAGTCACAGCTCTACACACATCACATCATATCCCCACCTTGTAGTCAGTCACAGCTCTACACACATCACATCATATCCCCACCTTGTAGTCAGTCACAGCTCTACACGTCACATCATATCCCCACCTTGTTGTAGTCAGTCACAGCTCTACACCTCACATCATATCCCCACCTTGTTGTAGTCAGTCACAGCTCTACACACGTCACAACATCTCCCCACCTTGCTGTAGTCAGTCACAGCTCTACACCTCACATCATATCCCCACCTTGTTGTAGTCAGTCACAGTTCTACACCTCACATCATATCACCACCTTGTTGTAGTCAGTCACAGCTCTACACGTGTCACCGACCGTTAGGGTGTTTCTATTGAAATAGACAGAAATCCCTATCCAAGAGTTTGCCGACAGTCTCTAGAAATTGTCTAAAGGGATGGTCCCGATAGAAGAGACTGGGATTCACTTGGTAGACAAAGGCAGAAGGTGAAGAACACTCGTGTATGTAGGAAGACCTAACACGAATGTCTAGTTTATCTGTCGGTGATCCTTCGTCATTTGATGAAGCCCCCTGTTTTAAATACTTTCACGCACTCACGCGCACGCCTTGCGTTCAAATGATCACGAAGGGAGTACGTGGGTACAAGTATAAAACAATAATACTCTTTAATAGTAAAAGAGATAATGAAAATTGTCGTTCAAGTGGTGAACTATGACAGTTACAATTATGTATAGGTACAAAAATAAAATAGTTTTCTGATGATTAGACAGATATCATGTCATCATTCACACCATCCAGACAGTGACACACTCAGAACACATGTAGACACAGAGTCACCTGAGACAATCTGATCTCTGTTAGGAATAGTGCTGGCTTTCGGTTGTATTATGTCTTGGAGTCGACCCTGGCATTCGACAGGTGTACGATGCTCCTCCGGATTCCAGGTTCCGTCTCCACTAGTTGGTGGCTCAAAGTTTCTGTAACCGGACCAGTTAGATGTCAGCAGTATCAGCAGCGAGGCTCCTTAAATCAAACAAACAGTTGCAGACTCCTTAGTGTCTTGACAATAACATTGTGTCTGAGTGTTTGGTGTTGTGTGTCTGTTGTGTATGTGTCAGAGGCAGAACAGAATAAACAATTCCTCTCTGCTATTCTGTATCAAAAGCAAAGGCCAATAGTTCTTATCAGCTTGGCTATACCTTGTATGACATGATGATACAAGGTGAAAAAGGGTCCAGAGTGGACACATTCTAAGACCACATGGTCCATTGGAATAGAACATGTAGACAAATCTTTGTTTGAAAAAAACCATTATAAAATGTACATGGTTGTAAAACTTGAAGTGACTCATATGCAATAATTACTGGTGTATTCCTTAACACCATGGTGAGGAAGTCCTGGGCAGCCAGGATGTTTCCCTAGATAGCTAAGGAAAGGCCAACAATAATTCAACCTAATCCCACATCAGTCATTAGGCATAAAGCAATCAAGTGTCGCCATGAAGTCGTGAGGTATACCCCACATAATATACGAGCTAAAAGATAAGAAGGCCAGCAGGCAAGCAAGAGGGCTGAGATATTCCAGGCATTGGGCTTTAGGATGTCTCAGTTATCCCTTGTTGAGTTATTTACTCCCCAAATTCTGATTCCTCACCACCTAGTATTTGCTTTGAACCTATGACCGTCAGTGTCGTGTAGTTCAGCATGGCGGTGAATCAGGGGTAAGCAAATTTATGTTTGAATATAAATCGCCTTACTAATATTGCTGGCATGTGAGAATCAGTTCCACATGTCTCTTCTACTTCTGCCCACATGGCAAAATCATGTTATCATATTTTCAACAAAATATACACAAATACATTCACAAAATGCATATGAAATAATCAGTAAGGTTTATACATTATATCTATATATTTTTATCTATAAATATATCTAGGCCTCACATGTTTTCTCTCAATGTCTCCCCTTTCCAATACCACGTTTCATAAATATACATGGTCAGGAAGTTTTGGGTTTTCCCAATATTAGAATATAAATGTGTACACACTTCTTACTATAATCGTAATTATTATGTTACTACCACTCACCCCCAGTCTTATTGCAGCAATAAAGATCGGTTTTTGGTATAATCTACCAAGGATGCCACTGGATATGGCAGCTCATTTAATGTAAGGTCTGCCTAGCACCTCAGCTATAGTCATTGTGAACAGGACTGAAGTGGTTAGTCACAATTTCCGGTGCAGCCGTACTATTAGCATATCGCTGTTTTCCCGTTGCTAGGGAGTGACGGCATATACTTGGTATTAATGATAAGGGTAGTAAAACAGGGGATTTCCCTTGTGACATCATTTGATGACGTGAAAATATGTGCTGTCCCCAATAGTACAGTGTGTAGTTTTAGTGCAGCAAATGTCTGCCTCGCTAATATGACGTCATTATTAGTAATTTAGCTGCCTACTGAATCCAGAATGTAAATAGTAATTCCACTAATGCAGTAGTGGTGGTGTTTGCATAGTGATCTAGACTCATCCCGTCACAACACGTCACATCATATCCCCACCTTGTTGTAGTCAGTCACAGCTCTACACACATCACAACATCTCCCCACCTTGCTGTAATCAGTCACAGCTCTACACCTCACATCATATCCCCACCTTGTTGTAGTCAGTCACAGCTCTACACGTCACATCATATCCCCACCTTGTAGTCAGTCACAGCTCTACACGTCACATCATATCCCCACCTTGTTGTAGTCAGTCACAGCTCTACACACGTCACATCATATCACCACCTTGCTGTAGTCAGTCACAGCTCTACACGTCACATCATATCCCCACCTTGCTGTAGTCAGTCACAGCTCTATACACATCACATCATATCCCCACCTTGTTGTAGTCAGTCACAGCTCTACACGTCACATCATATCCCCACCTTGTTGTAGTCAGTCACAGCTCTACACACGTCACATCATATCACCACCTTGTTGTAGTCAGTCACAGCTCTACACACGTCACATCATATCCCCACCTTGTTGTAGTCAGTCACAGCTCTACACGTCACATCATATCCCCACCTTGCTGTAGTCAGTCACAGCGCTACACACGTTACATCATATCCCCACCTTGTTGTAGTCAGTCACAGCTCTACACATCACATCATCTCCCCACCTTGTTGTAGTCAGTCACAGCTCTACACACATCACAACATCTCCCCACCTTGCTGTAATCAGTCACAGCTCTACACCTCACATCATATCACCACCTTGCTGTAGTCAGTCACAGCTCTACACACGTCACATCATATCCCCACCTTGTTGTAGTCAGTCACAGCTCTACACACATCACATCATCTCCCCACCTTGTTGTAGTCAGTCACAGCTCTACACACATAATCTCCCCACCTTGTTATAGTCAGTCACAGCTCTACACATGTCATACCATCTCCCCACCTTGTTATAGTCAGTCACAGCTCTACACATGTCATAACATCTCCCCACCTTGTTGTAGTCAGTCACAGCTCTACACGTCACATCATATCCCCACCTTGCTGTAGTCAGTCACAGCTCTACACACATCACATCATATCCCCACCTTGTTGTAGTCAGTCACAGCTCTACACGTCACATCATATCCCCACCTTGTTGTAGTCAGTCACAGCTCTACACACGTCACATCATATCACCACCTTGTTGTAGTCAGTCACAGCTCTACACACGTCACATCATATCCCCACCTTGTTGTAGTCAGTCACAGCTCTACACGTCACATCATATCCCCACCTTGCTGTAGTCAGTCACAGCGCTACACACGTTACATCATATCCCCACCTTGTTGTAGTCAGTCACAGCTCTACACATCACATCATCTCCCCACCTTGTTGTAGTCAGTCACAGCTCTACACACATCACAACATCTCCCCACCTTGCTGTAATCAGTCACAGCTCTACACCTCACATCATATCACCACCTTGCTGTAGTCAGTCACAGCTCTACACATGTCACACCATCTCCCCACCTTGTTGTAGTCAGTCACAGCTCTACACACATCATCTCCCCACCTTGTTGTAGTCAGTCACAGCTCTACACACATAATCTCCCCACCTTGTTATAGTCAGTCACAGCTCTACACATGTCATACCATCTCCCCACCTTGTTGTAGTCAGTCACAGCTCTACACATGTCATAACATCTCCCCACCTTGTTGTAGTCAGTCACAGCTCTACACATGTCATAACATCTCCCCACCTTGCTGTAGTCAGTCACAGCTCTACACACATAATCTCCCCACCTTGCTGTAGTCAGTCACAGCTCTACACATGTCATAACATCTCCCCACCTTGCTGTAGTCAGTCACAGCTCTACACATGTCATAACATCTCCCCACCTTGCTGTAGTCAGTCACAGCTCTACACACATAATCTCCCCACCTTGTTATAGTCAGTCACAGCTCTACACATGTCATAACATCTCCCCACCTTGCTGTAGTCAGTCACAGCTCTACACATGTCATAACATCTCCCCACCTTGCTGTAGTCAGTCACAGCTCTACACCTCACATCATATCACCACCTTGCTGTAGTCAGTCACAGCTCTACACACGTCACATCATATCCCCACCTTGTTGTAGTCAGTCACAGCTCTACACACATCACATCATCTCCCCACCTTGTTGTAGTCAGTCACAGCTCTACACACATAATCTCCCCACCTTGTTATAGTCAGTCACAGCTCTACACATGTCATACAATCTCCCCACCTTGTTGTAGTCAGTCACAGCTCTACACATGTCATACAATCTCCCCACATTGTTATAGTCAGTCACAGCTCTACACACATAATCTCCCCACCTTGTTGTAGTCAGTCACAGCTCTACACATGTCATAACATCTCCCCACCTTGATGTAGTCAGTCACAGCTCTACACATGTCATAACATCTCCCCACCTTGTTATAGTCAGTCACAGCTCTACACACATCATCTCCCCACCTTGTTATAGTCAGTCACAGCTCTACACACATCATCTCCCCACCTTGTTATAGTCAGTCACAGCTCTACACATGTCATAACATCTCCCCACCTTGCTGTAGTCAGTCACAGCTCTACACATGTCATACCATCTCCCCACCTTGTTGTAGTCAGTCACAGCTCTACACATGTCATACCATCTCCCCACCTTGTTGTAGTCAGTCACAGCTCTACACACATACATCTCCCCACCTTGTTGTAGTCAGTCACAGCTCTACACATGTCATAACATCTCCCCACCTTGCTGTAGTCAGTCACAGCTCTACACATGTCATAACATCTCCCCACCTTGCTGTAGTCAGTCACAGCTCTACACACATAATCTCCCCACCTTGTTATAGTCAGTCACAGCTCTACACATGTCATAACATCTCCCCACCTTGTTATAGTCAGTCACAGCTCTACACCACATCAATCTCCCCACCTTGTTGTAGTCAGTCACAGCTCTACACACTGTCATAACATCTCCCCACCTTGCTGTAGTCAGTCACAGCTCTACACATCATAACATCTCCCCACCTTGTTGTAGTCAGTCACAGCTCTACACATGTCATAACATCTCCCCACCTTGCTGTAGTCAGTCACAGCTCTACACATGTCATACCATCTCCCCACCTTGCTTGTAGTCAGTCACAGCTCTACACATGTCATACCATCTCCCCACCTTGCTGTAGTCAGTCACAGCTCTACACACATAATCTCCCCACCTTGTTATAGTCAGTCACAGCTCTACACATGTCATAACATCTCCCCACCTTGCTGTAGTCAGTCACAGCTCTACACATGTCATAACATCTCCCCACCTTGTTGTAGTCAGTCACAGCTCTACACATGTCATAACATCTCCCCACCTTGCTGTAGTCAGTCACAGCTCTACACCTCACATCATATCCCCACCTTGCTTGTAGTCAGTCACAGCTCTACACATGTCATACCATCTCCCCACCTTGTTGTAGTCAGTCACAGCTCTACACACATAATCTCCCCACCTTGTTGTAGTCAGTCACAGCTCTACACATCATACATCTCCCCACCTTGCTGTAGTCAGTCACAGCTCTACACATGTCATCACATCTCCCCACCTTGTTGTAGTCAGTCACAGCTCTACACATGTCACTACCATCTCCCCACCTTGTCTGTAGTCAGTCACAGCTCTACACACATCATCTCCCCACCTTGTTGTAGTCAGTCACAGCTCTACACACATCATCTCCCCACCTTGTTGTAGTCAGTCACAGCTCTACACACATAATCTCCCCACCTTGTTATAGTCAGTCACAGCTCTACACATGTCATACAATCTCCCCACCTTGCTGTAGTACAGTCACAGCTCTTACACATGTCATACAATCTCCCCAACCTTGTTGTAGTCAGTCACAGCTCTACACATGTCATAACATCCTCCCCACCTTGCTGTAGTCAGTCACAGCTCTACACATGTCATACATATCCCCACCTTGTTGTAGTCAGTCACAGCTCTACACATGTCATAACATCTCCCCACCTTGCTGTAGTCAGTCACAGCTCTACACATGTCATAACATCTCCCCACCTTGCTGTAGTCAGTCACAGCTCACACATGCATACATCTCCCCACCTTGTTATAGTCAGTCACAGCTCTACACATTCATAACCCTCTCCCCCCCTTG